>JAIPRL010001519.1:23102-80426 GCA_025469235.1 Pemphigus obesinymphae | reverse complement strand
CAAAGCAAAATATGTAGTAAAATAAAATTTATAAATACGTAATTAATTTTTTTTTTCCACTTCGCCTATAAGGTTCATTCGGTTATAAGACTCACTTTGTGCTGGTCCCAAAGTGAGTCTTATAAGCGGCGTCTTCTGTATTACCAAATATACAAAGATCGTTATTTGTAAAAACTCTCAAAATAACAATCTTTATTTTTTTAACATTTCTCAATACTTGGCCACCAGATCTCAAAGATTAACATCGAAATTAAGTTAATAATTTAAAAATATTATTTTTGAATGATCGACGAAAGGATCGTACTCGTATAATAGGATTTAGGAATATCAAATAATATAATTGTTCAACAGTTTACTGCCCATCTCTCTAGAGGTGCAGTAAACTTGCATGATTAATTTCCGATTGATTTTAAACTTTACGGATGATATTTTTTTCATATCTACAAATAATCCCGATTTCACATTTATTTTTAGCAATTTTATTAACCGATATTAGTGTTATGTGAGTATAGAATCCTTATCAAACACAATTAAAAAGTGATTGCGATAGGACTACGAGTATTTATGCCGATGGAAATAAGAACGATACCGATTATTTCTGCAGATCATAATTAGACATAAATTTAAATTCTCGTAAAATATTTAGCATCGTTTTTTATCCGTCCGCGATTACCCATTTGGCCACTATTGACGTATAGATAGTAAACTGTAGGTATATATGTATATATATATATATATATATATATATATATATGCATACCTTTTAAGCATATAAATTCAATATTTAAAAAAGATCCTTTATTTATCGTATGAATAAATAACTGCTAGTAATTTGTTCGATTAGTTGACGTTTATATGTACATTGTACACAAATTGTTTTTTTTTGGGGGGGGGGGGGATTTTGATTAATACAGAATTACATTACTGTTTATATAACGGACCAAATCACAATAAATAGGTAGTCGTAGATCAGACCGTAGGTATAATAGCAATGTTTAAAGCGTACCTAAAAGGATAATACCAGAAAATTCTCAACTAAAATATCTAAGGATGTAAATAATAATAGGTATAAAGTAATATTTGTCAAATTGACGGTCAATTATCAACTTGATAATACCAGTTGTATTCTTACACTAAAAGAGTATATAATTTTGCTGGTGTCTATATATATTTTTTTAAAACAGTTATTATTTATTTATTCTCCAATAGTTATTCATATAAAAGTGAAAACAGATATATAAAAAAAAAAAAATACAAATAAACAAATGAATTGAATTGAATTGATCAAAAATATTTGTCAGTTGCAAGAATTTCGTTAATTTAATTGGTATTTTTATCAATATTACTTTTTAATGTATGTATATTAAGCAATTTGTGACTTTGTCATATTGTCCGTACACGCGCATTTACAACCAGAGAAAAAAAATTGAAAATCCAATTTACGAACGAAAGTACTCTCAAACTAAATTATATTTTTGGTACATTCATCAAAAAGTTTACCTTTCATATAACAACGACTGTTTTTCATTTATTGAAAATTGCTAAAATCGAAAGATCTTTTTGATAGATGCAAAATGAACTTTTTGAAGACTTTAAAATTGAATTTATGAACACTGAAGAAGTAGCTATAAATTTGTTCCAGGCGTTTAGGTAAGTTTGATGCTAAATTGGAAAATGTATCACAGGTTTAGTATACAAATGTTCAATCACATGATTTTTAAATTGTTCAAGAGAGCTTTTTTTAAGTTCATATAACTTTTTTATTTTATCTTGCTGAAAAATATATGTTCCTAAATTTTAGATGATAAAGTTACACTCGTGTCAACAGTATTAGTTATTTATTAATTAATATATTAGTTTATAACTATTGTAAATAGTTCTAATAGTTAGAATTTAAAATCAGTAATTAATTTACAATGAAAAAAAACTATTATTATGAAAACCTTTTGTAAATATATGAACTTTACATACTAACAATAGTATAACAAACGTTAGATAAAACATTTTCATAAACTCCGTAGAACCTTCAACTTTTTGAATATGAGATAAGCTTTTATTTTTTATGGTAATTAATTAAAGCTCCAAATTAAAAGTTATGAAGTTATTATTTTCTTTTTAGTATTCATATCTAATAACAAGTCAAAATTTTGATAATTTTATATATACATTCTTAATATAATGATACAGTCTTTACTATTACTTTTAAAAACAGAATTTATAAAAACATTATTTTGGAACTTAATTTGCAAGTTTTTTATTGTTTATTGTAATATGTAAAATTTTAACTTTTTATATTAAATTAAGGTTATTCTGATTATAAATTATTAACTTTATGCAAGTCAACGTCAGGTAAAGTCAACAATAAAATTTAATTAATTAGAATATTTTTAAAATTTTTGAGAATTAAAAGTTATAACATGTTATATAAATCGGTTAATTTATGAAAGTAAAATTAAAACCCGATATCAAAAAGTATTTTTTATCTATGGTAAATCGAAACATTAATATTTGTATTTATACTACTGCAATAACATAACATTAATTGTAGACAAATTTGGATACCTACATAAAATAATGAAAAACATAAGTTTAATTTATTAGTGTATTTTTTTTAAAAATTACTTAAGGAAGAATGTTTTTTTTTACCTAAAAATTTTGGCTTTGGAAATTAATAAAATTAGCTTTAGTTTTATTAACTTACTCATAGATTTTTTTAACAAAATAATTTTATAAGTCTGAAGTACTGAGGCTAATTAACTATAGCTCAGTGAAAAAAATGAAAAATAACTTAAGTTTAATTTAATATAATAATTAGATATGATTCCCATCATTAACATTATGATGTTAAAAAAAACCATATACACAATTACATTTTATAGTACAGCTTAATTAACAAACGTTTTTCTAGATAAATAAGTTAAAAATAATATACATTAAAAATAGATTATAAACTGTATTATTGCTTTTAATTTATTTTAATTTTTAAGAAAATTATACGCGATTTCTAAATACTATTTTATACTACATAATATACAGGTTTTTTTTTCTAAACCTTTAATTAACTTTAATTTTTATCTAAAAGAATTCAAGTACATATAGTATTATGTAGAGTGTTTACATCGGTCCTACTAAACATAAAATTCCTCGTGCGTTTTCGGGTCGGTTAATAAAACACATTATATATGAATTACTCGAACGAATTCCGAAAAATAGATGACCATCGTTTTATTGGAAATATTGTTTTTCGAACGATATTATATCGGTATACGTAGTAGGTATACCTACTAACTCGTAAATAACAACCGTATAAAATATAAAATTAATAATTTTCGTGTTAAATTAGTGATAAGAATAATCATCAACACTCGTAATATATCCACATATATATTGGTAAATCGTAAATTGAATACATTATATTATCGTCTATTATCCCTCTATATGGGAATCATCGTGTGCAGCTCGAAAAATCGAAACATATAATAACAAAATTCTTGTCAAGAACATATTATATTATACATTATAAGTTTGGCCGATTGAGGTATATAAATTAAATATGCCTTTTTAAACCTCCCACTCCTCCCATTCAAACATAATTTTGACTATGCATTTACTAATATAAACATTTTATTTTAGTTTATATTACCTATATATATATATATATATATATCGGGAGGAAATATAATATTCTGAAATTCTAAATAAATACCAAATATGAGTGAATAATATAAAAAATATATAACTAGGTACTTATAAGCTACCTATATATAGAACAAAATATTAATTAAAAATGTTTAATTAAGTTTATACATAAAATAAGCAATTTAAAATTTTTTATAAAAACAATTAAAAAAAAAAATAATTAAGAATAAAAAACATAATTGTCAATTATAGATTTTGAGTAAAGTGAGTAATCTCTTGGTTTTACAATGATATGTATTTTTATGACTTCTGGTACCTACATCTTTGGTAGAATTCTTTCGTTCTAATTGTTATACTTATATAGAGAGCCATATTTTGAAATTTCTAATATTTTTCTTAAATGTAATCAAAAATTAATGATAATAATTGTTATAAATCAGATATTAATAATGTATTATAATAATAAATAATAATATTTACTGTAACATAATATTAACGTAATGCGGTTAAAACGTTTATTTTTAATTTAATTTAATTGTATATGCCTAGGTTTATTAATTTATTAGTTATTTTATGCAACATACCTATATTATAAAATAATATAATAATTTGATAATATAATAACAATTTAAATTGTAAACATAAATTTTTATAATATATACGTTATTAAATTATAGGTATAGATAGGTATATTTTACACAATACATAAACTATTATAATAATAAAATATATAAGAATTAAAAAAAAGTAAGTTGAAAGAGTATTAAGTGATTATTTTAAAATTAATTATTTTTAACAATTCAAGATAATTATACTGGTTATTTAATCATTTCAATATAATTGAATCCTTTTCTACATGTTATATTCAATTAATGCATATTTGAAGTTTCATAATTTCATCAAAACCATAATGTCACAGTATATACATAGTTTACAGAACTAGTAAATACGGCATGAGTAGCATATAAATCTAAGAAAGTTGTTTTGATTAGATTCTAATGTATTAATTATTATTTTATTTTCTTATCTATCAAAATGATCATATAAGCGAAAGCGATGGGTATTCTAAGTGGGATTGAACATTAGAATAATAGAAGTACATGGTCTTCAAAATGCTTTCAACTTCTTTTAAGATAAAACTTAAAAGAAGAAATTCTAAACAAGAACTTGATAAAACTTTATTTTTAATAAAGTTTTACATATTTTTATTTTATTTTATTTACGAGTATATTTAAAATAGATATTCTACCCAAAAAATTATTAAAAGATTCAAGTTGCAGATAACTCTTAAAAATAAACATATATGTGCAGTTTAACAATTGTTTACAAATTGTTCAGAAATTCCAGCTTGGATCATCATTGGCAAGATGCATATTATATGGGGAACTAGAGAATTAACAAGGTATTTAGTAGCAGAGAATAGTATCATAAATTTAGTGGAATTTCTCAACTGACAGGTAGGCACCTTATGGCTTATATCCGAAGATAGTAGAGCTAGTAGAGTAGGCCAATCAACAAAACTAGATATACGTTTTCTCGGGAACGTTATGCTAGCTGTTTGCCAGTCCGATAAACTACTCAAGCTGAGCATTTAAATAATAAGTGTGTAGTCATGTTAAGGGAAAAATATATTGAGCAGAAATTGGTAAAATACAAGAATTTTTTTTGCACACACTCAATATATTGACGTTTACAAGAAGTTGATGGATGGATCGATAATAAATAAAATACACAATAAAAAAAATTACAAAAAAAAATAAAAATGACACGACAAATCGGGAATAGTAGAAGCAAAACGAATTGACTCTTTTAGAACGTGTACCTACTACAATATTACAATATGTGATTTCTTATCTGGATCATATCGATAAATTAAACATTATATGATATAACCGATAAGATCCATTCCCGCAGATAGTATGATATAAAAATAAATATTAACATTTAAAATATATCAAATACATTCACACCTATTAAATTTTATAAAATACAATATAAATTACAAAAAACAACAAAAAAAGCAATTTAAAAGTAAAAAAGACCCAAAATAGTATTTTTAAAGTAAAAAAAAACCCAAAGAGCATTAAAATAAAAATTGCGAAAAATGCAATAAAAAGTTAAATACAATTTCGTTTAATAATATTCTACGTAGTATGAAACATATTTGAATACAATATAAACATACATTAACATAGCAGATATTTTAGATTCATATTGGACTAATAAAAAAAAAAAAAAAAAAAACAATACCCTATTAATGTCCGAATTCTATAGATTACATTTTGAAAAATTTGAATTTTTTTTATAAATTGGTAAAAAGTTATGAAATTTGTATCACATTAATATAATGCCATAGTGAATATTTTTTGTATATTCCACGTCTTTAATAAATTTTGGTAAATTTTTGTAGTTTTCCATTACGATCATTTTTGTACATAGACAAAAATACCACTTTTTTTTGCTTGTTTTATTTATTGACTCAGTGTACCGGCAAATATTTAAAAAATCGATATGAATTTATTAATAGCTATTATTACTTTTAACCGACATTTATGTATTTTTTCCGGTTTTTTAGCTTACAGTTGTTTAATTAAATATAAAATGACAAAAAAATGTATAAATATACCCTATGGGATATAAATATTTAAAAACCGATCCAATGAGATCCAATTTTCTAACAGAAAATTTAAATAAAGATATATATATTTTATACATAAAAAAAAAAAAAAATAGATTTTTATAAAACTAATTGATTCTTCTCTGCATTTAGAATCGAATATCCATTGGTATATTACGCTTGTGATAATATGTAGTCGTAAGCTCCCATTTTTTTAATTCTTCTACGGATAACGATCGATAATTTTTTTTTTTTTTTGTCCCAACATATTGATTATTCGATACGTTTTTTATGATATGTTTACAGGACGTTGAGATGCACCAGGATCGCTATACACGTGCACCTATTCCTATCGTTGGCGTTAAACAATCTGGCGTGGATCATTTGGTACAAAACCGTCGTGCAAGACCTGTCAGTGGTCCAACAAAACGGGGTGAGTCGCTATCGGTGAGCCGTAAATAGAAATAAAAACAGATTTACTTAGTATTACCGATAACGTATTCTGTCCGGAGCAGTTTATTCATTATTTTCCAACGTAACTCGCACGTTTACCACGCAGGGCTTAACAGCGAAACTACCAACACTATAATCGCATATAATATAGTGTACAATAATCTCGTATGTACGTTTTATTCTGTTTTTATCGACCGAAATACATGCGATTATGTCACGTCACTATATACTGCAGTGTCCCGGCGGAGTTTTTACATTTTTTTTTTCGGTTTTCTTTTTCTTTTTTGGCCGGGCCATCTACATAATGTAATTTTCTCTTCAATTATTTTCATAATAACTGATATTGTAAATCTTTATATTATATTTCTGGAGAGGAGTGTCCAATATCCCAGGGCTCTGTCCGAAAAACTAAAACACATTTGCACTCTTATCTCCCGAATGTGATACATTATCGTTTCATATATACTAAACACATTGTGAAGTTATGTTTGGAATTATCCATAAGTATACATCTATAGATATATTTCTATGACCCAATATTGTTTATTGGTGTCTAGATAAATATACCGTTATTTAAATACACTTATTTTGATGACTAAACTATATGATGTTCAAAAAAAAAAAAAAATATCAATGTGCCGGTAATGAAAACGTCGAATTATCATTTAGATAAAATGTCTTGTAAAATGTATAAATAATAAAGTTTAACTATTTTATGTGTTTACTTCATTTACTATTATATTAATACTTCTAAAATATTTCGTCATTATTCAGTTCCATTTAACCCAGCTGGCAAACCTCACCATGAAACTGTGACTTCCGTTTGTACTTGTTTGTGACGAAAATCTTATGGTTTGTGATTTTTAGTTTCCGAGATAATATAGTCTTTTCGGGTCCAAACATCCTCAGTTATCCTCACTTTCAAATTTCGAAATTTTTGATGATGCCATTTATTTACGCATTGTATGTGCTTACTTAGTTTCCGAGAATCTTTTCTCAGGAGGTGCTGGGAAAATGGCGGAAATCTGTATTAAATCTATTTGTTTAATATATAAACATACATATATATTAATAGTTATTAACGATAAATGAAATAAGTTAAATGTAGATTATTTGAATTCGGATATATAAGTTTACTGTTTAAGGGTGATATTCGTTTATACTAAAAATGCTTTAATACCTACTTTCAAAAAATACATCAAAAAAATGATTTTATGTTATCATTAGTTGTATAATATAATTTTAGTCATATAATTATTTCGTAGTCAAAATTGTAATGACCACATATTATCACTGTATTAAATATGTTAGGACCTATATTATATAATATATTCTTTAGGATTAGATATATCCAAATTTCAGAAATAATGCACTTGAAACAATATCCTTATTAATTAAATACTTACAATACTTTGTAAATGTCATTTTAGTTCAAATATTTTTGACCACTTGTGACTCTTATATACCATAAATTAGTTTTTAATTCGTGTTGAGGATGACGACATATTATAACTGTCGAAATACGTAATTATACGCAGTTTTTACTTCATTATTTTGTTATTTTAGGTTTTTTAATTTTTTAATTAAATTTTACATTTTTAAATTAAAAAATACATTTTCATTTTTCACATGTACCTACACATTTTAATAATTATTTTTTAAAACCTAAACTTATTTAATTTACACTTCATAGCAAACTAATATTATCAAATTCAGTTTTTTGGATAGTAAAAGATATTTTTTATAAAAATTGTAATTTGATAATATAAATAATTTTAAAAAATGTTCAATAAATTGATAAAAGTATATAATTACTAATTTTATAATAATAAAAATGTTAAATTATTAAGTTTTTAGTGTGGTTTTTTATTTTAATACTATAACATTACTTGATTTTATATGAAATAATACTCATTTGTTTGTATGGGGCTACATATAGTCAATGTAATCTAAATTTTTAGAATAAATAAAACCAGATTATAGTCGAAAAACGTTTAAATATTTTTCGATAAAATGTATGGTTTTATTATCACAATTTTATCAAATAGATATGAAACATAAAATATTAATGCATTAAATAATTATAGATGAAAAAACATTATGCTCGAATATAATAAAACATATATTCTACATTCTAGTTATTTATATTTTGTTCCACTTTAAATTCTACAATTATACTTAAAGGACAGCAATACTATAAAGCTTGAAAGTGATATGATATTATGTTTCTATGAAAAGGGGTGGTTTCCACAACACTGTCAGTCAATGTAGATTTTGGTTATAATAAATAATTATTATTAATAATTTTTACTCGTAAAACTAATATGATGTTTATTAATGATTATAAGTACTTATCTATATAATGTACCTAATGGGATGCTCTCAAGTTCATAATTTCTGAATTTTGACTATGTTTAATACCACAGACCATATTATAATAGATATGTATTATATATTATATACTCAAACCGACGTGTCATCAAAACATTGTTTTTAAAATGTTTTTGTATTATTTAAATATGTATTGCATATTTACAACGCGTAGGTACGTAAATAAGCATGTCCTCAGTCGTAATCGCCGAGTGTTGTGTATATAATTTGGCTATGTATTCTATTTTTCTTATACATTTCATTTTTAAAGAAGCACATTTATTATGGACAAATTTATAATTATTAAAACGCTCGAGTTCGGAATAAACAAGCATCGATAGTGCCACCACTTCGCCGTCTCCATCACAATCTTCTATTTCAAGTAATAATAGAAAAATTAATAACGAAACAACAGTAAAACGTCGGAAATATAATGACGACTATTTAAATAGGTATTCGATTTTTATGCACTGGCAATGAAAAAAAATCAAATACCTCAATGTACTGTTTGTGGAATTACTTTATCAAACGAATCAACGTTACCAATGACATTTCACTCCCAGTACATTCTTTGTTTTGATCGTTAATTTTTACGAGTTTTCGTTTTCATCTCGGGGCTGTGGAAAAAAAAAAAGTTTTCTGTCTATAAAAAATACAAACGTCGATAAAAAAATGTTTCGGAATATTACGCAATTCATACATATAATCCCGAAATCCATTAATCACACTTACTAAATGCCGTGTACATGTGTGTGTATCAATTCGGGAATAAATTACAATAATATATCAGCTAACGCGATTCGGAAGTCGGGATGTATTAAAATCCGCAAAAACGTCAATACGTACGTATCCTCGCAAACAAACTTACGGGGTCGGTCCATTGTTTGAATAAATATAATATTAAATTACAATATTCCGAGTATTGTGTGTGTACGGGATAACAGGAAAATAACCAAATAAATCTCATTTGAAATTTTAATATAAACCGGTTTTAGGCGTGATAAATTCTAGATATATATCTATTTAATATTATCTAAAATTAGCCATTATAGGATTGATAACAAATGCTTATACTGATACCGAATAGATTCCTGATTTGGAAATAACCGTAACCATACAGTTTTTTTCACTTATCTACGTTTAACAACTATTACAATACATCAAGATGTATATATTATGGTAATTATAAACTTACGATGTAAATTCTATGATTTAAAACGTTTAAATGTGTTATCATTCGCATTTCGATACGCTATAATTTTGAATATCGATTAGATATCAGGAATCCACGAAAATGGGGTTTAGTGAATAAGCGAGTGTAATTATTCGAGTGGGGGTATCATATTATATAATACTATGACGTTGATAATGGATAATTCGAAGTTATTTTTAAACTGTAAAATGTAGAATATTCGAGGAATATTAATTATTTACGTCTTCATCAACAAAATCTTCGTCTTTTTTTTTATACTATATTGACTCTTTTTTTTTTTTTTTTTGTAAATATACATAATTTTGTTGAACTTCATTATTATAATTTCGATATCTGAATGTAATTGTGCATTTCTGACTACATTTAATGAAACGATGAAATAAAGTTCCGCAATGAATATATATATATATATATATATATACATTTGAGTCGGGAGAAATATATGCCACAACATTATTCAATAGTTCAATCAATACACTTTTTTCATTGTGATAACGTACAATAAAAAAAAAAAGCTAACATTGATCTTACAACTTTATTGCGTACTTAACACCACACTTTAACGGTGGCAATTCGATTAGTCTGTATAGATAACTGTAAAAAAGTTGGCATTACCTCTTAAGTGTAAACTATATATAATAAAGGTTTTTTTAGAATGAATAAACTTTAAAGACAAATAATTCAAAATGAGAAAAATGACTATTTAAACCAATTTAATTTGCCTAGGCCATATTTTATAGACTAATTGATAGCCTACAGATAATATTTTAAATTTTTAAGATAGGATTCAAAAATATTGAAAATTGCTAATTTATGTAACCGTCATATATATTACACGATTAAAATTGCCTAATGGACATACCACAAAAAAAAGTGTATTTGACAATGGCAAAAGGTTAAATAATTTTTTAGTAAACTATTCGACATATTTTTAAGCTTTTAATACCTTTATTTATTTACACTGCAATTAATTTCCATATTTTCAAAATATTTTTGTAAAATATTTTGTATAATTTGGAAAAATGTCGTTTTTCAATATGAATAAAACAAAAAAAAAAAATCATTTTTTCAGTATTACAATATATTTTTCTAGATATTTTTCATATATTTCTAATAGTAATATAAAAAACTCTTGTTCAGTAGAGGAAGGTTTTAATTTTTTAAAGATATTTATTTTACTATGATAACGGCAACAATACCTATACTACACATAACATCTAAATCCTAAATATTGTGCTAATTACAATATACTAATTAGGTACTTAATACATCACATTTTCAAATAATATTCACTTTCACTGATTTATTATTATTATTTTATAAATATTGAAATTAGATTTGATTTACGCTACACTGGAAATTATTATAAAAATACATTAATTTTTTGAGGAAAATATTAAATTAAATATTTAGATAAATAATTAGAGGTAAACTCGGAACAAAATTAACTAAGGGCCCTATTGTCATTTGCCAACTAAACGATTATTATATCCTCCACTGGCCGCATAATATCTATACAATTCAAGAGATACTTTTTTAAAAAAACAAAATTTTAACTGGAATTAATAAATCTGGTTATTATAACTTATATATAATTTTATTTGTCAAAGTAAAATAATTACTAAACTCACTTACAAACTAATTATTTTTTTATTAAATTTGAAATTTGAATTTTATGGGTTGTAGAGGGGATTTTTTTGGACTTATACCATCATTTTAATGTTCTATCTTATTCTTATCACTATAAATAGGGGTAGATTTGAGGAAACGACGTGGGTACATTCCATCTTTAGTACTTTCTTTCATCATTATTTAAATAGTAAAAATATATTTTTAGGTGGGTTAACCCTTTATCTCAAAAATATTCATCTTAACCGACTCTTTAAATTGGCTTCAGATCTACCATTGACTACCTGTATATTCCGCGGTGGATGCATTGTCGGATTGTTGGACTAAAATTAAATTTGGAAGAAGGTTATCAAAATATACAATATACATTTTGAGAAAATTCAAAATTGTGTAACCTTCTCAGTGCACATATTCGCAGCATAAAATATGTGTTATTTACTATGCTAAGGGAATGATGTTAGTGGTTATTCATGAAATACCAAATAACATGTAATTTTATTGCAATTTTACATATAGTACGTATCATATAATATAATAATGAGAATCATCGAGATAACTTTTTACGACCTTTGTAGAGTTTCGGCTGACTTTTGTGCATTTCGTTGTTACATAGAGATGAACTTAATATTGATTTTAAAAACAATTTTTAATGTTTAATATGCAATATCAAAGATTCTCTCATTTTCACCCATTCACAACCCATCAAAATTAATGCTTTAAAAATTACACATTTTTATAATTTAAAATGTCTATTGTACTTTTCAAACACGATATGGCCAAGCCTGAGTAAAATACATAAGTACTCCATGAATATTTTACGTTTCTAGAGATAATACTTTCGGAATTATAAGGAAATAACTATTTTATTCGGGTTTTTCGCCATTTTTCGATACATTACGTGTTTATTGGAAAATTAACCAAATACCCTATTTGCATCGATGTGATAAAAACATCTATACGATTGCAATTTAAAATCTCAAATGTGACATCGCATTATGACATCTATGTGGCATTGAATAGATGTTTAAAAAGACAGTTATTATAGTATTATCCTTGCGATGATCCAAAAATATATCCATACGACATTGATTTGTAATAATACATAGACATAATATATGTGTTTATAATATCTACACGATTGTTTTTTAAAATCTCAAATGCGATAACCCATAATATCCTCTATGTGACATTCAATAGATATTATAAAACTAGTTATTATATATATCCATATTATTTTGGTTATTACGTAAGTACTATCTCTGCGATGACACAAAAACATTTCTTTGTGTTACTTGTATACTATACCACAGATAGGTACATTAGAATAGCTTTCGTTTTCGCCCTTTAAATTAACTTTGAAAATGTTGTTGATTTTCTTGTGCTCTATTATAAATTGTTTTATTACCTAGTTATTGTTTTATAAGGTACTTATAGTAATCAAAATTCACAACCAAAATTAATTAATTTTAAGTGTTTAAAAAATAAATGTTTATATATATATATATATCAACAAATACTAAATCTGTAGCTTCATGAGTTTTAATATTAAATTGTATAACAATAAATATTATGATTGAATATTTTTAATGTAACGTTAATATAATACTACACATTGAAAGGTATAGGTAATCTATAATGCAATTTTGGTTTTATGAAAAATCAAAATATTACATCTATATTTTTTAGTTTGTAATTTCATTGTTTAAAATATTTTAGAATATAAGTGATAAATTAAATACATAAATAAAAGTGAATTTAATGTATATTATGAATAAAAATTCCAGTTTGATTATATATATACATATACACGAATATTGGTTCAACTCAAAAAATTTTAAAATGTTTGACAACAAAGCAATTATTATTCAGATGTCAAATGAATGTTATATTTTAGCTCTTTTTTATTCAGTTTCGTTTTCTCATATAACGCATAAATAACGTACGCGGCTTCAGTGGTATCCACCGACACTTTCATATATTTTTTTTTTTCAAAAATAACGAAAAGACACAATATGGAAATCATCCACAATGGATGGTCATAAGCCACAGCAGTACTGACTTGTATATAATAAAATACGAACATTAATACAAACTACATCATAAAAGTATTATTACAATTATTTATTATTATTATAGAAATGGTTTGTATTTAATAGGACACACATTGATCAATTTACGCATGAACGTAAATTATACGAACGGAAATATTAGTTTCACAACTTGAACATTGCTTACGAACACATTTAAATGCTTTATATATTTGTTAGTATTCTATCTGATGAGGTAGCCCAAGTCGCGGGAACGCGTAGGTTGTTTAAATGTATATAAGGTTTAGGTAGATAGGTATAGTTGGAAACTTGAAAACGCTGCAAAACTTTGTGTTTCTGCGGGCGAGACAAATCATATATGACGTTTTCTTTTCTATTATAATCATTCGTTTTGTGCACTCTATGCGATCTCTATGAGACAAAACTGCACTACTGCCTATGGAAACTACAATGTGATGAACCATAGAACACTGATTTGTGATGTCACATACAGTAACTTCACGGGTAGGGATGTAAACGGTGCCTGTAACATCTGAGATATGTACATAGGCACTGCACTACATTACAACTTCGCACGTCTCAACATAACAACTATATGATATCTCTGAGATTAATATTTGCACACTGCATGGTACCTTTATAGAGTTCCACAGTGATCGAAAAATGTCTAGGTGCACATAAAAAATGGGAAGGTACACATGTGGTACACGGTTTAAATGTCAAGTCTTCGGTCATAAAATTACTCATTTTAAAACTAAAAAAAAAAAATAATAATAATTATTATTATAAGTATTTACAACTTAAAACTAAGACATCTTTCGCTTTACTCCGAATCAAAATATCCGGTCATTAGTGTATACGGAATTAGTGTTATTTTTTCGAGTCATCAACACTCTACCTCTAATTATTAGTGTTTAAAAATTATGTCTACAAATATTCATTATTGCTGATATTTAAGTATTTTATAAATAATATTTTTTTGATTCTGAGGATCCAGTATTGCTCTGTACCATACACTTCCCGTAAATACACCTCTCCGTACACCTATTGATTAGATTTTGAAACTATAGATAGTACTTGTAAATTGTAGTGATAAATTACAATTATTATATTATGTCACGTTCGTATATTTAACTAATAATAAGGACAGTGATCATTTGGGAATTTAATATTAACACCAATGTATACAAATTTCATGACATATTATTATCCCGTTAAATATTATTATTGGTAAATGCTGATACTCTAAAATTTTATGTTATGTTTTTTTTTACCAATGAAAGCTTTTAAATTTTCAAGTAATTCTATTTATGGTACCTCTACTTTAACATTCTGATAGAGTAAAGTGAAATGGCAATTTATTCGTTTATCTCGAATAATTTAAAGTCGATTACAATTTACATATTATTTTTGTATTTTTAATACTATGACTATTATGTTATCCATTATCAAAGTGATCATATATATTTGTAACCAGCTGTATATACGTCACAAGTCATAACAAACTCCGTTAGGCCATTGTATTCTATTTTATATTTATATTCTACTGTATAGTGATGCGACTTGTCGGAATTAAATTGATCTTAAGCCAATTTTTTTAAGTTACGATTGTTTTTAAAAATATTCACACAATTTATTTGTCAATAAACTATGTTTATCGTAAATGAGATAACAGTATACCTACCTACGATAGTATTGTTGTTATGTACGTCCATAATTAGTTAAAGATTAATTGGAAATAAGCATGCACATATTTAAAAAGTAATAAATACTATTATTTACTTATAGTATATACCAGTGGCCTAAATAGAAAATTAATTTGTTTCCATTCTTGAATTCCGAATTGAATCCAACATGCCATCTGATTGTCCGATAATTTATACCAATGTATGACCGACAGAGAATCTACTGACTTTGCCATATAAATATTCTGCCCTTGATGATATCGAATAGACAGACGGCGCAATAATTAATCGTGCATCGTCAACGATAGTTTTGCGAGAAACCTGGTGTGATTGGAAAATCTAATAAATCACCGATGTTTAGTTCGTTTTAACACGCGTGTTTTGCAGGACTTCTAAGACCATTCGACCGGATACTGATGATTAGTAAAATTATAGTGGAATTACTAGACCTGTAACTCTGCAAATCACACGGATTTAACTGCAGCACCGATAATGTATAGACTACATATAGATACTGACTAGATCGATCCCCTCGCATACCATTGAGAAAATTTCAAAAAAAAGATATCGTCAGTAAACCTAAAAACTTTTAAAAAATATATTCCCAATGCACGTAGTACAAAAAGTCTGTACCTCAAAAATCATTGCACTTATAGACTTGGCGTGTTTAATTAACGAGGAAAGTAGGTATACTAGCAGTGTGGCCACCTTGCGAAATGTTAAAATCCCGGTCCCGTTTGACTTCGCGTTTTTCTTCCAGGTGTATTGTCGGGTCCTGCACGTGTTACTCCAATTCTTTATGGTGGCCAACTACATGTGGATGTTCTGCGAGGGACTGCATCTGCACATGGCTTTGGTGGTTGTGTTCGTCAACGACGTGTACGCTATGCGCTGGTTCTATGCCATCGGATGGGGTTTGCCGTTCCTGCTGACGGCCGTTTACGTAGCGTGGAGGAGTTTTTCCGGAGATACCGCCCAGTGAGTCACGTACTCTATTTAGTATACGTATATTTTAATAAAACGACATACATGCTGATAAACTACAGGTAAATATCATATGGTATGTCTTATAAAACATTGGAATATGACGTACTGTATCCGAAAATTTGAAAACACAAATGTTTAGGTTATATACCGCTATGATTCTGAAATAGCATTTCAATGTCATAAACTTAATAGTGGCTCACCGCAATTGCCGTAAGTACTTATACATAAACTAATAAAAATACAGACTTAGGTAGAGTACATTTTAAAAAGTATTTCGAATAGATATTCCGAATAAGTATCCGAATACTCGATGATAATGATATTCCCGAAAAGTATTCTAAATATTTTTAGACTACTTTTTCTTTTCTGTGTGCTAAAATTTAACACCAATACTATTTAGTAGTAATTACATTACTATTTAATCGAATATAAACAGTCAAATGCTTGGAGGTTCTAATTATATTAGAACCTGAGTGACTATACATGACTTACATTGAAATCTAAAACATACTAAAGAAAATAAATATTAAATACATTATATTTGGACATAAAAAACATTTTAAAACATAATAATATTTATATTTCAAATTTTTCAAGAAATATAATATTTTTAAAGAGTATTCAAAATACTGTATTAAATACTTTAAAAAAATATTTGGAATAGTACCCATATCTGTATTGTTTAATTTATTACTACAATAAAGAAAATAAATAGCATAATTTTAAACCATATATAAACTCATCCTAAAAATAATGTGTTCAAAATGGCAAAATCTGTGATGATTGATAGGTCGTGAACTTAGTAATCATACAATATTTACTGTGTATGCGTAGTAGAGATGTCGATAATTGTACGTTTGCTTGGCTTTACACCTTAAATATAAATACTTGCATATTGGATAGAACACGTTTCCCTAATAGTATGAATAAATAATGAATCTATCAAGTTTATATTATATTATTATCTTTAAAATCATAACTATTGAAAACATAATTACATATAAACAAAAATATATGATTTATGGCCAGGACGGTAGGAATTATTTTCTTCCTGTTTCAATATATTATAACATAAATGATGTAATTTTATAAAAATTAAAGAAGTATAAATTAATCGATCAGATTCGAAATATATTTATAAAAACCTACTTCGAAATACTTTTGAAAACTATATTTTTGCCAATACTGTCGTTCGAGTTAATACTATGACTTGGAATGTCACGTGTTTTTTTCGATATATACGCGAAAGTTGATATACATGCCATTGCGAGTAACTGAAGCATAGGTCTCTCCGTCCAATATTAAACGGGCTAAAAGTATTACGGTCGTTAAAAGATCGTATAAAGTTCGAGATCGTCGGACATTAGTAGCGTGGAAAAATGTGTACGAAGCTTGGGAGCAGTTTCGCCAATCAATCGTTTCCGAGAGTATTTAATTAAAACAGTAGAACATTGGTTACCAGGTTATATCGTTCAAACCTCTACCAAACGACGAATGATCTGTCGTATCTGTCGTAGACACCGGACACTACGAAAATAATATTGAGCCATATATAAATATATATTGTGTTACACGTAATCAGCTTATATCCGGATCTAATGAAGATACCATTTCCCTCCAAAAATAATTTAAATTTTACATATATAATAAGCTTTTCTTTTGTATGTATCATTTTCCTTCGCAAAAACCTTCGTAAAAATTATACTCTGTTCTGAGTATATAAAATAAGGTTAAATATACGATTGCGTACGATATAGAAGATTTTGAACCAGTAATTTTTATTCCTCTTCAACATGTCATGTTAATTAATATGTTATTAACTTATTAAATATACGTTTTCTTATATTCTATATCGGAATTTTTTTTATGTTTATTATTTTATTTTTTTATTCTGTTCAAAATAAATTTAACTAATTTTAAATAAATCGTTTTTCGATTTCGACAACAAAAAAAGTTTTTATTTCGGATTCCATAAAATAATGAATTTTAAACTTTGAATTTAGAACATTGAACAAACCTCATTTTCTCATCACTAATTATAGTCATATTCACCTAATGGTATGTGACATATATTTTATGAAACCAAATGGATATTTCTTAAATTTTTTAAATAACTTCGTAAAATTATGCAAAAACCTGGGACCACTGTAAAATAAAATCATTTTTTAAAATAGTCTTAAAGCAATATTAAACTTTTTTGAACAAAATTCCGTTCCTGAAAATGGAATTATATTCTATATAAATCGTAGGATTTTTTATATTATGCAATATTTTCGTTTAAAAGATAATTTATGAAATGTAAAAATTTGTATTTAAAAGTTTTAATCATTAAATTAAACAAATATACGTCATATTTGTCATATCGATCAGAATATAAAATGTAAATTTGTAGTAAGAGTTGTATTACTTTAAGGTTTATTATATAATATTTTCATGGAAATAAAACGACTTTTTTTTTGGTCCTAACATATATTCTCGAACAAAATATATAATTATGTTAATAGTTGTATTTTTAGAGAAATTCATAATAAAAATTAGAATTAATGTTTCAAATTATTACTTTAATTTAAAAAAAAAAAAACATTTTTTAATTAATATACCAAATACTTAAATAGATAATTATTCAGAGCTTCAACGGCATACGATGTAGGTGTAATAGAACGCTTACCATTGTGATCATGTCACTATTTTTATGTTTAATTAAATGTTTTTATTTTGATCTAACATACCTAACCCATATTAATTATAAAATTGTATGTATTTCAAAAATAAAATGTATTTATAATTGAAATTTTTCAAAATTTTAATTATTAATTAATAATTAATAATTATTACTCCAGATTAAAGGCTATTTTTTAAATATTTATTTTCAAAATCGGCATTCTTGTATATTCCAAGTAAATATATTTTGTGAATTAAATTTTAATTTAATTTTTATATTTATTATACAGTATATAAATATATAATATATATATATATATACTTTTTTTCTATGGACAAATTATTTTATTAAGATCAGAAACAACAAAAAATATAAAAATATATATATAATATATAAATATATTTATTTACACAAATATTTTAACATGTTTAAAATTATATTGAAAGTTAACCGTAACAAAATGTTAACTTACCATTTTGAAGGGATACTAAATTGTGCATATAATACTTTTTTGATCAAACTGTATAATATTCTTCTTTGAACAAGTATTAGAGTCGTGTTTTTATAGCTGGATATCGATAGAAAATATTGTTGTTCAATAATAAGATATAGTTTAATAATGCTTATAATATATAAGCCTATATTAAAATACCATATTAAAGGCATCGATATTCTGAGCATGCAAAAGAATAAATATTTTTATTTAAACTTTCTAATAAAAGCGAAAAAATAAAAAAATGGTTTTAAGTGGTATTTCAATGTGAGTTTATAATATATAAGCCGTATAATATATACTCGAAAAATATGTTTATACGATCAAGTAAGCTGTTTGAATTAAAATTGTATTATAAAAATATAATAATATGATGTATAATGTAGGTATAAATGATATAGCTATATAGGTCTAACGTAAATATATTAAAAAATGAGTTTTACATGATTATGATTAAAAAATAGCAACAAATATATCGTTGGAAAAAATACGTTTTAAATTGATAAAATGTATTTATTACCAGTTAACAAAACCATAGTTTTGTAAAAAAAATACTTTTAAGTAGGTATTTAAAATATTAATTATATTTTAAACACATTAAAATTAAAAGCACTTAGAAACAAATACAAATACCCAGTGTCTATTTAAATTCAAGTACTAATACTCACCTATAGTATTATAAATTAATTGTATTATTTTGTTTTATTAAGACAGAATCTCATTAATTAAGTAAATGGCGTTTTACTATATATAATATTATTATATTAATAGACTATATATTATAAATTTTATTTTTTAAATATAGATAAATTTAGAAAAATAGTTAAAACATTATACCTAAATATACGTATAATGTACAAGACGACCTGTTCTCGCTATACGCATATAAAAATACTTGCTATATACATATAATATATATACAACTACCCACGTAGCAATTTTATAATATTAATATTTTACACCATTTGGTAAAGTTTTTTTTTATACATTAATTTTTTGATAATATAGTTACACTATTTTGGAAATAGGTATTTGATCTTCAAATAATTAAACACAAATGGATTGAAAATAAATAATTATGCCGATTATGTGTAAAATATTGTACTACTATTTTCTATAAATATTTTGAAAATATTTGCTCTCTAAATTTTTAACTACTAATAAATATCAAATATTTTGAAATTATCGTGTGTAAAGTATTGTATCGCTATTTTCTATAAAATATTCAAACACAAATATAATGGAAATATTTAGAAAATATGGTATAAATATTTATTGGTTCTTATTTCTAGACACGAAACGGACTACAAGACAGTAATGTACCAAAATTGCCTATTTAAAGCGCCGTATTGCCGTTTTTATTTTAAATGAAATACTACATTCTTACAATAATATACTATGTACATTGTATATATCATTGTTGTATCCAAATTTTTTATTTAATTTCATATTCTACATTTTATTTTATAAATAATTTAAATATTTAGTACATTGAAAAAAAAAACCAAACAAATTATACATATTATTAAATGTTAAACATTTAAATAAACTTGTACATAATAACTAAATAGTAATATTTAATTTGCGATTTTTACGTCTTTTTAGAGCAAATGTATGATTTTATTATATATCTTTAATTAGTTTTCGTTACAATTTTAACATATTTAGTTGTTATTTTGATATATTTTCATTGGAATTTTTGTATTGTACAGTATTTTTAGTGTAATAATTTTTACATATTTTTAGTATATTTAAATCCGGCTTTTAATTATAAAAATACTACATCCGATTTTATGACTACGTGACTCATATTCATGGCGCCATGGGCGACATGTGAACCGGTTTAAAATATCCGCTAATAATAATTATTAATTATTATCTGCTCACGTTTATTATCAATAAGTGTCAAGAATTTGGAATAGAAATTGTCTCGTTGAAATACCCGAGATCCTATAAACATATTCATCGGTAGGCGTAGTAGATCAAATGGTTATGCGTGTGTCATTGATGCTAAGGTAGGCAAATTTAAACTCCGATTACGAAAATTAGTTTTCTGTATAATTTATGTCATGATTGCATCGTGTGCCATCTGCCAGATAATTGACCCACTAATGAAAATATGAACATAATATGCTTTCTTTCTTTCTTTATTTTTTTTTCATAAATTTTTTAAAAATATTTTGGTAATGTTTCATAAAAAATAAATTGAAAATAATGTACTAAAATATTGTAAAATCATTTAATATTTGGACAAAATATGGTCTAATAATATTATGGCAATAGTATTTAACGTTGTGACAACTATGCGTGTATAATATGAAAACATTTTCATGTTTTCTGATACATTGTGAAAATATCATTTTATACGTATAATATTCATGTATGGTGTATTTTTTTAGTTCATATTTTCAGTATTTTTTTATCCTATTATAAAAAGATACCTGGCGAAGATATATTTTAATGATAACAACAAGGCGGTCTCCACATGAGTTCATTTCACCCTTGCTAGATGAAGACGGATTCTCACAGTTGACTTTTCACAAAAAATATAGGCTGCGTCTATTATATTATAATCCGCATACAATTAAATCATATTATTTATATATATATATATATATTCAATTTAATGGGTACACATTCTGCTATTATTAAATTATTATTGAAATAAAATCACGCGAAATAGGTCAAAATAATAAAAGGGTTTTACTCGTCAGCGGTGAAATATTTATACGTCTCATCATGACATTGTTATTATGTTTTAATGTTTGACAGCGATGATGCGACGTTATTTTCCCAGATTTTAGTGCACAGCATAAATTCCATTTTGTATATTAGATACCCAGGTACCGGGTACCCCGTTAACCTTGTCGACGATAAACACATAATCGCCATATATGAGATAAGAGTGAGTAGAAAATAAATCGTATATAGTTCACTTAGCCGTCAAGTTAACGTTACAATCTACTATGATTATTGTATTAAATTTTGTACGACGATTGTTTTTATTATTTTTAATTAATATATTATTTCATTTATATTTTTTTACTGGAGATTTGTATTATTTTGTTATTTTAAAAATTATGTTAGGTGTTGTATTTATTGTCGATAGGCCAACTACAGACATATCGCACTGTAGTATCCAAGATGACTCTTTAAAGGGAGGGGTTATAATTAGAGTATCGAAACAATTACGGAAATTAATGGAAAAATTGATAAAATACATAATTTATTTTATATATATATATATATGTATATATGAAGTATGTCTCATTTCTCATAAATTATAATTAAATCGAAAATATCCCCCGATACACTGTGTTACAGTACGCAAAAATTTCAATATTTCAAGAAAAATAGCTGAGACTTGGTTTTATTATGTCATAAATTGTTAAATCGTCTAACTTTAAATTTCAACAACTGTTAAATTAAATTATAACTAAAACTACATATAGGCTCCGAAAAATGAAATTTCTAAAAATCGGACGGTCCGATAAAGTAATTATAGGTATACTATGAAGTGATTGCCGTTTAATTTTAATAATTTATAATTTAAAAATATAAAAAAATGCATAATTTTATTTTTGTGACCTCACTTAAAACTAATAACCAAATTTAAACCTTAAGAGAACGCTATACAGGTTATTTTTCTTATCATAAAACACGCTCACTAAGATTTCAAATAATTTCGATTAAAGTAAATTTAGAGTCAAATCACCTATTTAAATTAAACATACTATGTTCAACGTTTTCGAATTCACTACGGAGCTCTTTTAAAAAAAATAATTTTCAAAAGAGTTAGGTACAATTATTTAAATATACTAATAAAAGATGTTCACTTATAAACAATACATATATTGCACGTTGTTTTGGAATAATGAAAAAAAGTTCCAAGGTGCACTCGGAAATATTGTTTTCTTTATTCTTAATTATACTAAAATCAATCTGGAAACATTTATTTGCTATCTAAGTACACATACTTTTTTTTTTAAACAAAACAAAATATGGTATTGGTATAGAACTATTTTTAAATTACTTATAAAATATTTTGAAATATTTATAAATAACTGGATTTTAATTTTTCTTGAATATTCATAAAAATTGCCTACACAGAACCCCATAAAAATCGGGTGTGTAGTGTCCTTTTAATTAAATGCAAAAATATAATATGTACTTTCCATAATGAAATAACCTTACCGTAGACTGTGAACCGTGGACGGTGGAATGGAAACAAAATATGAAATTATGTAATTTATTGAAACAAAACTGATAATATAACAAGAAATCGATAATAGTAGATAGACATTATTATCTTTATTTTATCGTGCCTACTCGTACTTTATTTTAAGATAACACATTATTCTTAAAACCACAATTTAAAAATGTAATATATTATATATACGCACCTATGTAACTGCAGTTCGTATCAGTGCACATGTAGTGACATACGTCTTACATTTTCCAACCATGGACGACTTAAATTTATATTATATTAATTAATTTATTCGAATTGTAAAATAAAATAAATTTATAATGAAATTTTTTATTTTATGATTGATACTAGAATTTTTTTTAAGTTTTTAATTGAAAAAGTTAATGTTTTAATATTATAACTCGGCCAGGGGAGGTTTCAACCCCCGAACCCCCCACCAACCATGGACACGCCACTTGCACATACGAATCATTATGGTTATTAAATTACAAATAACAAATTTTTCGTAAAACCAAATCTAATTTACTTTTAGATTCTGAGCGTAGCGAGGGAGCTAGTGGTTATACAATGATGTTCATTTTTTTTTTCTCTGTTAACAAATTTACTACCAGAAGGATTGCTCCGATCTTTACATGCTTACATGATTTCCTGTAGGAAATTTTATCTAGTTGGTACTTTAAAGATGTCATTTTTCGATTTCCTAAACAGTTTTTTAACGCGTAAAGAAAAACTACTAAAAAAATGACGAAAAAACGGCAAAAATACGATTTCGTTAAATTCAGATTTTTTATTTCTTCGTAATATCGTAAGATCATATTTATTTCTACATTTGATCTCTAATGTAATGTCAAAATATAGGTAGGTACTGAGTATATAACTAATATTAAGAATTATGAATACTACACCGAAGCTACGCTCAGAATCGTTTTATTGAATGCAATGATTGATCATTGCTTTCAAATGCAATGCATCCACCAAGAGTATACTGTCCAGTAGCGAAGTGCATCCACCCCTACTGATATCCAATGAGCGAAGTGCACATTTTTTTTTTTTATATTACTTCCTGTTTGCTGTATTAGACCGTTTTGTAGAATAAAGGTACATCATATTGATGCGGATAATTCTACGGATTTTGGCGGAATATTATGTTTTTTATCTCTCATTGGTTCATAAAAAATGCTATATTATAATACATCTCGAGATAATTATTTACGCTCAAAAGCATGTGTATATAATCAAATTTAATATTACGTTTCGATGGCAGAAGAAAACCATTTCGAATCTTAATAAAAAAAAGTATACATTTCCTTTGTGAATTACCCACGTGATACATGTCCTGATAAAACGTATCCACCACAATCAAAAAACTTTCAGTATACAACCCATATATGAATATGTATACGAACTTCTAGTAATATACGTGTATTATATGGATAAAAATCACCTAGATCATTGTTATTTTCTATTTATCTTCAGGTAGAGTAAACGATTTTTTTTTTTTTTTTTTAATTAGGTATTATCATAATCAGTAAATATTAGGATTTACTAACATTTTATAATAAGATCACTTAATTATAATAATCTTTGACCTAATTTTCTCCTAGAATTTAAAAATATTATATCGAAAAACAATTATAACATTCAAACTTAATAGTTGATGAATTGCCGATTATTTTAAGTAAAATTATAGAACAATTGATTTCGTGTAAAACTCAGAAATTTTTAAAGGGTATAATATATATTTTAGTTTTATTGAATTACTATTTTCTTCCTGGAAAAATAATTACATACACAAGGATATTAAATAGTTTGTAATTTAAAGTATGTAAATGATACTCTGGAACGATCTGTCACTCAATAAGTATACACTTTAAATTGTCATACAGTACCGGAAAGGATTTTCAAATAGCAATAAAAGCACTTTATTGGAATCAAGTTTTATAATTTTCTTTTCATATTTTATAAACATTAAACATGTTATAATAGAATTATTTAATTTAATTTTCATCAATTTATTTGAAGAAAAACATAATTTTTAACTTTTAATGCTTTGGGTCACTGATTAAGTTTAAGAGGTCATGATATCCGTATTAGCTATCATAGTTTAATGAATTGATAATATACTAAATTTACATTCGGTATTTTTATTACAATTTTGTAAAATTTTTAATATTAGACTAAATTGACCTATTACTAAATTTAAAAACTAGATCATTATCTACGCCGTATTTTTACCCCTGAAATTTTAATTTTATACGGAGATATAATTATTTTTAAATCTTATTTTATGTAAATAAATAAATTTATTTTTTAAACTAAAATTTTGGAAAAGAATATGACACTACGGTATTAATAATCATTTTGCCTATAAATTTAGCAATAAGTTAATTAATGATATTGTTGAAAATAACAAAGATGTGATAAAATTTCCAAAAATAAGTTCATATATTATCAATTGGTTAGATAGAGATAGCAAATAGGTACAGGTATCATGTCTTTATAACCAATTAATATGAAATTCTGTACACGTGATTTTTAAATATATTGGAACTAATTTAGGTAGATTGACTTAAAAACCAATGGCGTACATGACTATAAGGATCACCCTACAGCTACATATTAAGGTTTTGAAGTATTAATATATTTTAATATATATACATTTATTATCGTCATTGAACATTACGAATAGTAAATTATATGATTTCCTATATTATTATATCAAAAAAGTAAAAATTTTATATTCCTCATAGGTCGTGTATATTTTTATTATTTTATTGGAATCGTGGACGTACTTTTCATTACACAGTTCTAAAGCAAGACCGGTTTTACACGTTTAATTGATTTGATGACGATGACTATACAGTAATTAATGAATTGTTCATCATTTATTCGGTTTTATTTTATTGTTTTTAAGCATTATTTTTTCGACAAAAGTCAATGGCGACGGTATATTATAATATGTATGTTTGACAACGATTTAAAAAACGACCGTGTATTACATTTTCTGTTGAAAACTTATAAATTATAGCTATTATAATAAATAAATATAAATATTCTTAAATATAGTACGGAATTAACGTTACAAAAATGGCAAACAAAAATGAAGACCTTCGGGCAATAACCAGACATTCCTATTTAGTAAATTCTTTAGGAGAGACAAAAAACTGATTAAAAATTAAACAAATAGTATTAAAAACTAACAAAAAATATATTCAAACTCTTTGGAAATTCTTATAATTGAAAATTGATAATTGATAACATGAAAAAATTTCAAAACTAATTTTGTAAACCGTAAAATAACACGAGCATGTAGATGTTGTTTTAATATAATAAATCATTATTATTATTATTATTATTATTATTATTATTATTATATAATAAATTATTCACTTACTTATTTTGTCTAAAATTACTTTATATATAAAATATTTATAGTAAATAATAGTATTTTTTATCATAATATTAAGATGTGAATATATAAAGGCCTTTGACAATCTTTTTTTAGTATTTTCAGGAAGTTTCGAGTATTTTTCATGGTTTTAGTATTATATATTATACTTTTCTGTAATTTTTTTTCACCAATATAAAAAAATAATTATGTATTATGCGATAATGTTCCATTATAGTTAAGTCATTTTACTATCTGACAAAACATAATTACAAATAAATTCAAAAAAATGTTATAAAAAATGTGAACAAAAAAAAAAACCGGAAATGTTTGGTAATTGTACCAAAAAACAAACCAGACACATATCTATGTGTACGGTATCTCCGTATCTAACGATCGGATTCGTCTGACCGTTACATCAATCGACGTAAAACGTTTTTCATAATAATAAAAGTCGATAAGTGATTTTGGCGAAAACGTGGGGATGTCTGGCTGTGGCCCTTAAGTTCTTCAATTAATATAATATAATATATAAATATATGTAGAGAGAGAGAGAGAGAGAGAGAGAGATATTTAAATATACACAAAGTATAGGCCAAAGAAATGTACACGGACACGAAATAATGGTGTAAAGTAATAATAATGACGATGATGATGATGATGATGATGATGATAATTGTCGCATTTCCAGGTGTTGGATGCACGAGAGCCACTGTCAATGGGTGCTGACCGTACCGGTGTTCGCGTCCATACTGACCAGCCTGTTGTTCCTGATGAACGTCATGCGCGTGCTGCTCACCAAACTGCACCGGAACTCGACGAATCCCGCGCCGATCGGCGTCCGGAAGGCCGTCCGGGCCGCGCTCATACTGGTGCCGCTGTTCGGTATACACTACATACTGATCCCGTACCGGCCCAAGCACAAGACCACCGTGGAAATCGTATATCAGATATTCTCGGTGATCTTGGTGTCGACCCAAGTACGTTTATACAATATGTTTCACTATACCGTAACGTCCGTAACACACGTAATATCTATCTTTTCCGGGCACACACTCATATAATAATAATTAATGTTAATTGTCTCGTGTGCCGTATAACGCAGGGCCTGTGCGTGTCCGTGCTCTTCTGTTTCGCCAACGTGGACGTGCACGGGGCGTTTCACAAGTACATCCGGAGGATCAAGAGGAGGGGTACCACGCACACAAACGTCACGGGCACCACGCAACCGGTCCAGTCGCAAATAAGAGACGCCGTCGTCTGAACGGGGCAACGCACGGGCAAACGATAAAATCATAATGTACAAAAAAAAAAAAAAAAAACAATAATATAATGTCGAAACGTCCTTTTCGCGTTTCTACAGCTGAACGTTCTGCAAACACTCCGTCGAATCCTTTCGCGGCACCTGTATGCTTCCGGTCCTCTAAAAAAAAAAAAATTATAAACTCGTATATTACATAAATACATAGACTAGTTTGATGGGTTTGAACGGTTACCTGCGTCTGTTGGTCTTCGGTCACCAACAGCCTTGGATGGTGGTGCGGCGATATGGACGTGACCTTCAGACAGGGATTCCACGATCTGTTCTTGTTGATCTTACAGTGTTTCCATCGTTTCTTCATCTCGGAAAGAACCTGAACAAACACGAACCATATATATATATATATATATATATATATATATTTGTCATCGTTAAAGTCTCTCGGGCCGTCGTCTGATGGCTCACCTCTCCGTTACAAAAGCAGAACAACAGTGCCACGCATAGACCTTGGCAAGAGGCCACGATAGCGGACGTGACCTGGTACACGGGCTCCCAGGACGTGCCGGGCTCCGGTCGAAACGGCGTGACGATGTACTGAAGGCCTAGAAGGGGAATCAGGATGAGCGTAGCTCGGACGGCCTTACCGGTCCGGCTCGACGACGAGGGCACCTTGTCGTAGCTATCCACGCTGTTGCTGTGCCTCTTGAAGCTGTACAACATACAATAACGATCCGGTCTGGATTTAGGCAGGGGCTCGTTAAAAAATAACTCCGTTTGACAAAACATTTTTGCATAAATTAATATTTATTCGATCGACAATTATATCTTAGGAAGCCGTTCAGGTATTACGTGAGCGCCTATTGGAAGGAGGATGTCTGTCGTGTGCTTACATTTGCCGACCAAGGAGATGGGAGGGTTAAAACCACGCTGACGACAGCAGTAATAAAAGAAAATTAAAATATGTACATATATTTTTTATCAAAATATATAAAATAAAATTCAATATACGGAACAAAATTTTGCATCAATTCATTTAAATTAATTAATTTAATTTATTTTCATTCGTTAATTATTTTTAAATAATTCGGAAATTTTTTTTATTATTAAATAAAAGGGGGTCGTCGGACATATGCTGACGTCATAAAGTAGGAGGCTCTGATATTTGCTGACGTGTGGGAGGAGGGGGTCTAAATAGGCCAAACATAATGGCTGACGTAATACTTGAATGTCCACTTATCATTGTTTTAACCAAGGTTTTGATCATAGATTCAGCCACAGACATTTCGTGTAGTACGAAATATTCAACTGTGTTAATCAATTTAGGCAATTATACATTTTTACATATTATAATTATAATGCTGATGATAAAAATAAAAATGGTTGATTATAATATATTATGTGGAAATAATTATACATCTAAAACACCATTATAAATATAAATAAAAGAATCCTACCCAGTATAGATTTGTAAACCTATCACGGGCTCATTATAAGTGATTACTATTACAAATGATTTTTTCCCAAAATATTAGTCAATCGGAAATATTTAGCTTACATGCGAACCTGATCCAGCTTGATTCTGACATTAATAACAATATGTTCGACCCATTCACGGTATTGGTATTAATATATGGGTACAATTAGCATAATCAAATTCGACGCAACTTATGTCACTAATTGTGGCCGTATTATAGTATTATAGATTATATTATCTGTGATGGTACCAACCTTCGTAGACTGAATGATTGTGCCCGTTCTCTTGCCGCCACGTGTTTTGGACTAGACATGGTTATTTGCCTGGCGTGTAACTTAACCAACAGTAATCTGACGATATTTATCAAAAAAACCAGATTAGCCAACATCGACAAGCATACCGGACCCGACAGTATCCAGGAGTACAACGATTCGTGTATCCAACAACTTGAAAAAAAAATTTACATTTATTGTTATTTATTGTTGATAATTGTTTCTATATATATACGTAGTAGTGTAATTGCATGAAAAATAGTGTTTAAGAATGGTTTATTAATGCGTAAAATCGATAAAAATAATATTCAGTTCATTTAAACCAATTGTTTTTACGTATTTATCTATATACAAAAAATATATATATATATATAATCATTGAATTATGAAATGTTATTATACTGTTTTATAACACTACTGATTTATTGTTTCTACTTTACTATGTTGTTGAAAAATACATTTAATGAAAAACGATATAATTTGCTTATAATATTCGATATTAATTAATGTATTTTTGTATAAGGTTACGAGAAAAACTAATTGTAAAATGATAAAAATATATTTATAAATGTATATAAATCCGATATTGTCGATCAAACAGATATCTACAAAATTGTTCACAATTTTTTTTGTATAATGTACACTATTCTATTGTTAACCAAAGCTAGACAAGCTACTGCATTTTTAATACTAGTTAAGTTAGTTAAAAATAAAAAAAATAATTTGGTTTTTTTTTAAATCTAAACTTCAATTTCGATATAATAAATGTACTTAGTTAAATAAAAAATTACAACATTTTAATAAATGAACTATTAAAAATAAATCATAAGTAGTGATACAAAGATAAATTTATAATATGGTCACGGAATAAAATATCATCATCATAATTAATTGATAAGAAAAATAAAATTAGATTTTCAAAATTAAAAAAAAAAAATCAACAAATTAATTGTATAAAATGAATTTTTTTAGTAACTAAACTTTATAAAAAAAAATTCTTTAAATCTATGTTACATTGTTGTAAAAAATAACTTATTAATGTATATTAAGTTAGTAAATTTTAAACTCAAAAATTATTATTATTATTATTATTATTATATTGTTATTAAAAATTATAGTATAACTTATTTTTAAATTTTTAAACTCATTACTGCCAAGCATTGTGCATGATATAGTTAAATATTACACAGAATGTATATAACATAATAATAATCTAACCAACGGTTGAAAAATGATAGTGTTTAAGAGAAGGCGATACCCCTGATCTTTAGTGCAAAAACTTATTTACGCAGAATGACGATAATTCGTTTCACAGTGGTTTAGGAATAAAAACACCTATATATAATCGAAAGTTAACAACATTTTGGAGCGAATATTATATCATTCAATAAAATAATGACTATAAAAAGTTACAGCCGTTTAAAAATCCTAAAAAAAAAAAAAACCATTTTTGAATGTAAGGTTGTATGCTAAATATATAGCATACAACTAAATATTTAATTTATTGAAAAAACGATTTTTTTTCTCAAGTTTTAAAAAAAAACTTTTACTTATTTATATCCTATTAAATTAATTTGGATTAGAATCATTGAAATAATTTAACGTAATGTATTACTTTTGTTTGTATTGTGTTTGTTTAATTATTATGTTGGGGAGACAGGCGTCGAAAGTAAACGGTTTTTGTTAATTTTATTTTTAAGAAATTGTGTTGTTGGTTTTTGATTTTAAACACTTCCATTCTATAGAGGAATACCTACTAAATTATACCTCAATAATTATCTTACTATTGGTTTTTACTATACATTTTTTTTGTCAAATATAACACACAAAATATTATTTAAATTATAAAATACTTAAATATTTTTTATTAGGTCAAAACACAAAAAAAAAAAATGTAATTCTTATACAATATAATATAGTCTTGTAGGTGTGTGCATATATATTTTTATAATATATAGAGGGACATCCCCTAAACAACCCTACAAATGTTTGTGGGTTACCCGAGCTTATCTCTAGCGGGCTGAAAGTATACGTGAGTTATGCAGGATAGGTTTCGTTTAATTGGCCAGGATTCCGGACGGCGTTGACCCGAGTACGATAGTTTACCGATGATGAATGCGTGGTGGTTGGCCGTATGGACGCACGATGGTGACTTCCGGGCACAACGTTCACAAGTGATCGGCCGCTGATATAGTGAGCGTGAGGGCGTGTCTAATAAACACAAGGACTCAATAGAAAGGAGAAGAAGTGCATAACTCAAGTAAGTAAGGGCTCGGTAAAAGTGATAGAAGTCTGACCCAGTAGTCGAGATGCTCGCTCCTGGATCGCTGGTTAATCTTCTCTTTCCTGTATCTTATCTGTACTTCCCTGTATCTGCAGCGATTCGTGTGTGGGTTAGTGAAATGTGATTAGTTTATTATGAGTGACCAATCTAATGGTCGTAGTTTTGAGTAGTTGATGATTGGTGAAGAAGTTTAACGACCGAGTTAATTGATGTAGGGTATCTGGAGAAGAGGTTCCTGATAAATAGTGTTTTGGTGTTTTCTAAGATGTGTTTTTCAAGGTTTTGAGGTAAGAAGAGTTTTGGATAGTGAGGTTTGATACAAATATTGGGGAATTAGAGACGATCATGGGGACAATGCTCGAAATTTGATCGAATTTTGACTAATATATTTTTGATAATGAAGAGCCCCATGCTTAGTCTGCGTATGTTATTATCAGTCTGATATAAGTTTGGTAAATTTGGATTTTCGATGGGTATTGGGCTGTTCTGGTTCAGTATGGGGTAGAGCATACCTCTAACTCTTGTGCATTTGGTGACTATTGAGTTGATGTGTTGACTGCAAGTGAGATGGATGTCCAAGGTGACTCCAAGGTATTTTTCACTTAAAGATCATGCAATATCTTGACCTCTAATCCTGATTTAACACATTTTAGATGTTTTGTAATTATTAAAGAATATTGCAAGAGTTTTGTTTGGGTTTATGGATAGACGTAATTTTAAGAACCATTCTGACGCTAGGACTATTTGTTTTTGGAGTCTAACAATGGTCCTTCTCGATTTGATGTCAGAGATATATAATAGGGTATCATCTGCAAATAATACTAGTTGATTGCCTGATGATATGACCATGTCATTTATGTAGACAAGATAAGCACGAGTCTTGTTGAACAACGGTGAGACCGGGACTGCTGCTCGAGTAGTAATTTTTTGTTTTAATCATGAATGATCTGTTTAATAGAAAAGATTTTAGTAGGAAGATTAAGTAGATCAGATCATTGAGCAGGTGTAATTTTAAAGGAGACAATCAGTGCCATACCCTATTGAACGCTTTCTCGACGTATAAGAATATTAGTGGCGGCTCGTAGGTAAAATAGTTAGTGATGCATATTTATAAAATATTATACAATAGCAAATAATATAAAACAAATAAAGCAAAACCAATATTGTATTTGTTTTACCTAATAGTTTCATAGGAAAACACAACTTTTATTATTTACATCGCAACCATGATTCAATAATTTTTTCCGTACAACTCCATATTAAAACTTATTTTATTATCTTAACTTATTTATTTATCTTTAAATTTTGACCCTTTTACAGCAGTTAATTTTGATTTTGTTTTACCTTAATTTTTAATCGTGACCTTTTACTCCAACGATAATGATGAAAAATTAAGCTATGTGAGAAACCCCAGGAGAATTTTAACTGAATGTTGTTTAAACATTTTTATTTAATAACATATACTTACACATATTATATACACTGTTTTACTTTAATAAAAATACGTAACTATAATGGTTTAAAATAAAACAATTTAAAAAACCAACAAAAAGAAAAAAACAACTCATGATAATAGATAGAATAATTTGGATTATTGAAAACATGATCAGAGAAGATAAAATATAGGTAACTAAATACCACTACGTAGTAGAGCACTGTACTCCGGGACTCGCGTCACCGTGATATTTACTCATCGTAGGTGATAGACTCACTCACGGCAGGAAGCTGAACGGTGCACAACTTGTTTATGCACCACCATTCAATATATTATTAAACGCATTATTGGAGTAATGGGAATGTAACAGTCAAATGCGTATACGCAAATGGAGCACATTTGGATTGTGCACAATCGTAAATATTCGGCTCAGACGTTGGTCCGCCGCGCCGGTCAACTTTGTTAATCGTTACAATTGTACAACTATGCGTAGTGGCATGTCGCACATCTAGATCAAAACAGTCATAACTCAAAAAATTAGTTTTTTTAGTTACACGTATATATTCGGATTTTACAAACGAAGTTACATAAATCAACAAAACAGTTTTATCAATATATTTATTATTCTCCGACCGATGGCGTTGTAGGTAAATTTTGTTGAATGAAAGATAACAAGGTTCCACCATCAAAACAGTTGTTTTCTTAGTTACTCTTCTATCAATGAGCAGAGTGCATGTACGTCAGTTACACAAAAGTGTTTTATTTCAAATTTTAACGGTCTTGTTAATGAAATATGTTTAGGTTTTATGTATTATTTTATGTTGATACAGTGTTGGTGACAATAATTGCTTTAATCTGATTGATTAAAATTAAATTGATTTTTAATCTTAATTGCTTTAATATAATTGCTATATTTTGAGTTGCCATAGTTTTAGTTATTTGGATAAGTGAAAATATTTATGTTTATTTTGACTTGTATCAGTTTTAATAAAAACATTGTAATATTATTAGTTACATCAGTTTTGTTGAATAGATTTTTTATACTTATTCATTCATTTTTCTTAGAAAAGTAATGCACTCAAAATTAAGCGACTTAATCATTATTAGAGTATAAAATATATCTTTGAATACGCTTTAGTCAAAATATTGGTAGTTGAGTTTGTAATTGATTATTTTTGAGTTGGTGCACTATTGATGGTTACTGAGAGTACATAAAGATTTTCTTATATTTTAGAAATATGAGCAGACGTATACGTTTATTAGTCAATCTAGCAATAGAAAATGTTGAGAAAAATATCAGTCCTAATGTTTTATTGCAAGATCATGAATTGCAGCCAACTATAATATCAAGTTCTAGCAGCTCTAAAGTACCGATACCAGAAAATCGTCTAACTGATAACCTTATTTCACCAAATCAAAGCGATGAAAGTGACTATGACGATTCTGATAAGGATCCTAATTTCGAGTTGCCCGGTAATAAAACAAAACTATCTAAGGTTAAAGTTATTCCCTATTCCTCTTCGTCTTCAATCAGCAACAGCTCTAGTTCATCTAGTTCATCAAGTGACAGCAGTAATTTTAATTCTGATGATGAAAATGTAGATCTTTCTCAAAATCCTACCATTTCTGAAGTTCATGAACAAGAGCCAGAAGAGAAAAAAGGAAGAGTTAGAAAACCATTGATGTGGAAAACAAAAGTTGCAAAAGTATTACGAAATTCAGGCAAAGCCTACCACTCTTTGTCTAAACCAAAGAAACAAGTTCCAGAGCTAAAACTTCGTTCATCCTGTGGAAACAATTGTCGGATGAGGTGTAATAGCAATTTCGACGAACCTTCAAGGCACCGAAAAGATTTTATACAAAATAAAAACTATATTTCTATTAATCCATGTTTTATCATTATATGAAACTAAAATTTGTAACTACACTTTTTTTTTTAATTGACAGTCATACTTTCTGAACGGATAAAAGTGAATCAAGTCAAAAAATATAAACAAAACTGTTTCAAGTTGAAATAATGAAATAAAAATAGGTAACTAAAATGTGTCATGCAAAACTATTGCAACTCAAAAATTTTATATACAATTAAGCCGATTTGTATGAAATGTTTTATTAATTATCAACTGACATTAAAATGCATTGTCTGATTATAAAAATTTTTTCCTTAAATTAAATTATAAAAGCTACACGAAAAAAAAACATTTTTGGCATTCCTGAAAAAAGTGTTTTTTTTTTTTTTTAGTTGTTACAGTTTTGATCTAAGTGTGCGATAAGTTAATAATCCATATAATAGTGAATATAACGTACTCGTGCATTGTACCTATCGGCTATTGGTACACATTAAACAAGGTAGCCAATTAAACACTTCAAATGTATTGGTCCATGTACATAGCGTATGTGTGAAGAAAAAAAAGGATTCAAATAATGTTTGTATGCGTATTGTCCGGATTTCCGAGAGTCTGGACATGTTTGGTTTTTGTTGTTTGTTAGTGAGTTGAGGTGTGGTATGGCCGGATTTCGGTTTCGGTTCTTCCTTCCGGGTTTTCGGATTCATAGTGACGATAGTAGTGTCACCTATTTGTTTTATTATGATGAACGGGGTCATTCAAATAGGTTAAATAATTTTTTGATCTCTTTATGTTCCGCGTTTAATAAGTGGTGGCTTTTTATTAAATCTTATTGAGTCACCGTGAATTTCATTTTGGATTTACGTATACTGGATTTTTCCTCTATTTGTTCGTGCTTTAATTTTGATATATTCCGCCACGATACAGATTAAATTCTCCTTTGGTGTATTCGGTTGTCAATTTGATTTTTGGTAGGTTTCCCGTCATTAACTGTACTGAGGTTACTTCCGTCACTTCAGATCGACATTTGTTTAACCATAACTCGATTTAATGTAAATAAATCAACCACTTTATGTGTTGATCATGACAGTATGTGACATTTTGCCAATTTCTCTGTTGTAGAGCTCCACAGGGTTGAATTGAGGATGATAGTTTCAAGTATGACATATTTTTATTTTTAGTTAAGTAATCTTGGTGGTCCAGTGCTTTGATGAAAATTGGGTACAGTTATCCGTTAAGATGGCTTCCGGTCGTCCTACTGATGGTATGTAATCATTTTCTAGTCTGTCAATTATTGCCTTTGATGTCGCCTTTTTTAATGCATATAGTTTCCACGTTTGAAATATTAATAATAGAATAAATATACTTGGTGCATAAAAAAAAAAAAAAAAAAATACAAAATACAAAATGTATATATAAAAAAAGTTTCATTTCCAAATCAATATCAGTTATTATTGACTATTTGATCAATGAAACCCGATAAAGCCAAACTGATAGTAATGCAAATATGGCATAATATATTGAGGGACAAATAACGCATGAACTACCGAGTCTTAATGTTTACAGGAAGTACAAATTCTGGGCTACCCGGCGGGCCAAAATTCGAGAACCAGTGAGTCATGATACTTCCGCAACCATAAGGGAAACAATACAATCAAATAATAAAAATTTTACATTTGTGTTTAATGTTAGCACTGAGTCAATTGTCATTTAAAACTAAAACAAATAAATATTATATTATTATCATTATTCTACTTAGTTCTATTTTAAATATAAATTAAAAAATTCTTTAATTTGGACGTATTTTCGCACATACCATTACCCTCGGGTATCACGGATGACTGATTCACGCTACCTTCCTATGTTGTCTATGTAATTTTTTATCAGTTTCCATCCTGGTAGTAGGATTTTGTGATATTTATCACCAAAGAAAATATTTAAGCAGCTGTTACCTGTATTACTTTGGACTTACACCATACGTATTTTTTTGCGTCATAAATTTGTTCAACTCTCACTTCTTAGCGTGATAATAATTTCATAAATGAATATTCATAATTGAATAGTTGTAAAAATCACCAGTACAATTTAAATTAATGCAATAATATTTTTAACTAATTAAGTTAATTGATGAATGGTAAAATTATTAACTTGTCGAATTAAAAAATAAAAAAATAAATATTTTTTAACTATTTAACGAATACTAATATAATAACACTGTGTTTTTACTGAGGTATTTATTTAGTAGGTATATTGGCAAAGTAAAAAACGTAAACAATATAAATTTAAAAATTATCTTTAAAAATTTCAAAAATTCAATTAATACGATAACTTTTTTCTGTTGACCTCCCAAAAATCTTGATAAATGCTCATTTTGCCTTTTGACACTCGTAATTCATTTAAAAAAAAAAAATACCTATAGTTATTATAGGTTTATATAATTTTAGACTCTCGTGCTTGATTTTTATATTTTATTGCGTTCTAAACAAAGAATCTTGTCTCACAATATTTTTTATATCTGTTATAAATATACCATAATTATATATATATATATATGTATGTATAAAGTTATCATAAAAATGCGTTACATTTATTTCAATTGTAAGATACAATAATGTAAAAATAAAATACAATATAACGTTATTGTCTCTACTGTGTATATACATAAATATTATATATTCATGTTGTTTGACAGATACACTTTTATATATTAGAAAATATTTCGATATTTCCTACAAATGGAAGAATTTTGTAATTTTTTTTTCATATCTAGTATTTGTTGATAGTGCGCTTTTTCCATGACGATGTTATTATATTATAATGACAATTTTATCATGCGAGAAAACACATTTGGTTTATTTTTTATTTTATTTTTTACACAGAAATAAAGTAAAACGCACAACATTATGATAAGTATACACACAGTAATCTATATAGTGACCTATATATATGTTCTATTTAATTAAATAATATATTTTCTCTAAAAAAATTGAAAAAAAAAATAAAAATGCTATCTAGTGACACGATGGTTAATGGTTAGACCTATAATAGTCACATATTGTAAACATAATATATACAATACATATAGTATTGTTGTTTTCAAAATGTCATATAGTATTGTTATATTTATGAGTAATATTAAAAAGTGCTATACAAATCAAGATAGTCATAGATATTTAATACAAATATTATTCTGCAATAATAATTATCGACTTCGGTAAATATAATTTTCAAAAAAAATTACAATTTGAATCTTCAAAATAATTATTCAACAACTTTTCATTATTGTAAGTTTATCAACACTTTATACAATTTTAAATATTTAGTACCTTTTTATTAAATAAATTATTATAATTAACAGTTTTGCATCCTCTTATTTTCCAAACTCTAACATGATCAGGTTTGTTTTTCATATATTATGACAGTTGAAAATGGTTCTTAATAGCTACGGCATGCATACCTACCAAATAATTAAAAAGATTAGGTAATTATGGCCGGCTTGCATCAGAGACAATACGTCAACAACGAGAAAAATCTCGTTGGCTACCTCGTTTTCTACCTGGGAGACGAACCGGAGACCCCTTGCGCTATAATACTCATTTCAACTACTAGACCACTGCAGTCGACCCCTATTTAATAATTTATTAATATATTTAAACTTTTCTTAAAATATGTATGTATATAACGAATTTACAAACATTCGTTTCAATATGTGGTGAACTTCATTGAATTATTATGAAAATTTAAATTTAAAATTAATAAAGGTAAATATAGTTAATGAGAAAAAATTAAGTAGTTGAATTAAAGGTTTAAAAAAAAATTATAATATAATTATAATTTTTTATAACTAAACTATTTATCTAGTAAATTCCCACCATTTTCAAAAATTTTAAAGTATATACTCGTATTATATTACTATTATCAATCTTGTAAAATATAGTCCTCTTTATCTATGTATCCTGATAAATTATTCTCCTGACTATAAAAACTGTGTGACCTCTTTATCAATTTTACTTCCTTACAAATTAGCTTGGGTGCCACCCTAATAAAACTAAAACTTATATAATTATATGTATATTTTTTAAATATTACGAATAGAACTGTCATATTTTTGAAAATATTGCAACTGTTATGTTTAATCGTTATGGATTTTATAATATGTAGTCAAATATATGTCAATAATTTCAAATCATAAAATAATAGATACATCGGCTTTCCACATTTTTTTATTACTTAAATTTCAATATATATGTTACATGAAACTTCTAGTAATTACTTAGTAGTATCTTATAACATTCTAATATATCTGATTTCTAGGTAAAGTAAATTAATTAAAAATGATAGTAGAAATCGATCGGTTAAGTATCCACATTTCAATTAGAAACTGATTAAATGATGAAATTTAGGTATATTTTGATTTCAAATTTTAACAATCTTAAATTTACAATAATCAAGTCAATACCAAAATAATATTATAATAATATTCATAGAAAATCGTATCGCACAATTTATGTTCCAACCTGAAACTATTTGAGAGATAATATAAAAAGAATTTAAAATTTACTGATTTTGGTCCATTAGCATAAAGTTACCTAGTCGAATAAAAATAAATATTCCACTATATTTATTCTTTTTAAATTATTGATATAAATATCCATTATATTATTTATTTATTTTAAATTTACGACAAGTAAATAACGGTATACCTTATAAAGTTTTGAAATATTGTGAGATTTATTTATATGAACGAGAACACCCGTAAAACTCGGTTTCAAAAGTTCATTTTTTATTTACAATTTGCATCACGTTATAATATTCATTTTTTATATACAAAATAATATATATGTATATAAAATTTACAATAAAAATTGCTCGTTTTATCAAAATATATATATTAAGTGACTTTTTACAATAATGTTATAATAATTCTCAAAATTAATGAATTTTGCAATAAATCATTTTAATGTTAACGAAAAAAAAAGGTATTGTTCTTAATCGGGGCCGAGTGGTAATATATATTTAAATGAATCGCATTATGAAAAAAAAATATAAGAATTCAGCATCGAAATAATTAATTTATAACTACTTTTCGGAGTTTTCTAGATGATTTAAATCTTTTAAGTATACAGATGATGCGCGAGTGAACTAATGGTCTTATAATTTTGTGCCACTTATTTTATTTATTATAACGAAAAATATATTTGGAACCAAATATGTACGCCAAAGATGATATTGTGTGGCCAATCTGTTAAGATAATCATACTTTATTATGGTGGCAATTTGATTAGAATTTTTTAGTAGTTTCAACATGTATAGTTTAGTGAAAAAATACGGAAAAGTTGTGAAATTTACAACACAACATTACCGTTTCATAAAATTTTCTAGAACTAACTACCCACATGGAGTATGTTTCAGAATATTATTAAAGATAATTATCTTCATTCAAATTTAAAATAATTATATATCTTACGTAGAGATAAGCGATACATAACAAGTATATAACCACAACTGTAAAAAGACTATCGATAATTTAATTTTTGAAAAAAAAAAATGTTATCAAGCAAAAAACTTCTTTAAAAAAAAAAAAAAAAAAAAAAACATATACAATAAAACAATATTGACATAAAAATATGGTTGAAAACATAAATCCAAATGTAAATTTAGAATTAACTAATATATTATATATATATATATACCTATATTTATTCATATATAATTAATTAAAATAATTGGAAATTTAGAATGAATTTAATAATTTGTTGAATTAAAAATGTTTAAATAAATTAACTAGTTAAAAATAACCAAACAAATGAGTACAAATGTGTGTCCATTTTTACATCTCATATAAAACATAGACGCTGTAATATCTTATATGAGAGTATAGGACATTATAAGCTCAAAACTCGAAACGCGTTCGTGCTTTAATATTAATTGTTCAGTGTGTTCTGGTGTGAAACTCGACACAGAACTTATGCGATCGTTTATTATATTACTTTCGCGATTAAATATTATTTCCCGTCATTTGATAAACTGATTTTAAATTGAATTCCATTATTTTTCAGGATATAGTATGGGACATTGTCTGAGCTAGATAGATCGGGGAAAAAATTAATTAACTTTAATTTTAATGATAAATTATATAGCTTTTGAAATAATCCTTTGACGATCGTTAATAATATTCTATATTTTCTCTAAGTGTTTCGAAAATTAGGTATCTATAAAAATATAAATGTGTAATTTCTATCATAAACATATTATCCAAATACATCATGCGTACATCACCTCTAGTTTATTAGACAATGCGTGATAAGCCAAAATGAATAGGTTTAGTGAAACAATAACTTCCATGTTATTAAATATGTATAATATATAGATAATTAATCCACGCATATTATAATTATGATACTATTACATTTTTAATATTTTAATTTCATTAAAAATCAAGATAGAATTGAAATTAAAAATGATTGTGTTATGCTTTTTTTGATATAATTTACATTAATGAATAAATTAGTATAGGTTTGGCTTTTGAAAATTTAAAGTTGTCAACATATTAAATCAAAATATTATTAAAACTAGTAAAAATATCTACTTTATTGGACGCAACTATAGGTTATACCATTTCTGGTACGCTACTTGCCCATTAGAAAAGGTCAATGGTACAGAAGTAGAGTACTCATTTTTTAAGCCATAAAAATGCTATTATTCAGGACACAACTAGCTTGTCTCCCATAAAAATATATCTTATATATTATACTTCTGTTAATAATTTAAAATACATATCTTAGACCCAGAATTTAGTTTATTATTTATAATGTATCAAGACACTGTATACATAAATAATATACATTACGGCTATGGTATAAATAATGTTTTTTATTTTTTTCATTATGAAGTCCACATAGACAGGGCGCATATATGAGTGTAATTTATAGTATTTTAAATATTTTCGTTTTCCCTCTCTCTACGGAAAAAATTTTTGGAGCAATGGCTGCTTATACGAACGTGTTCAAATGAGAATAAAATTTAATTTTAATAATTGTTTTTAACCGTTTATTCGGTCATATACCGTCTATATAAAAATAAGAGTTAAAAGACCTCTTTTGATTATTTCGGTAATATATATATAGCTATACAGTAAATGGTAATAATCACTAATTGTTCAATAAGAATATAATTCAAGGAGACATAACAAATCATATAAGTACGGAGGTAAATTTGTTAATAATTTAGAAGTTTGTTTATTGAACTTATGCCAAATAGTAGGTATTTATATTAACCACATGGCTACAGAAATTATATATATAATTTAATATTTTCGTGGCCGAGTACTGTGTTTAATGACCAAAATCCGAGTTTAAATATACTGCGTATACACGAATATTAAACAATACTTTGTAATTGAAATACGAACGAAGTATGGTTTTAATATTTAAACGAAAACATAATGTAGTAAGTTTGAATTTACATTATAATAATACATTTAATACATTTAATTGTATGCGATCCGAGTTGAATAACTTTGGTTTTACAAAATATGGCATTTCTAAATATACTTTAGACGGATGAAAAAAACATTGAAATTCACAATATGCTTATTAATATTTTGGTTTTAAATGATAACCTCTATTTGGATTTGGGACTAATTGCAAAAAATGTAAATGCACTCGGCTATGTCTACGGTATCCTTCCTCAATAGTAACTGGCAAACCTGACGTGCAAATACCATCAGTTGTTTATTTTTTTGTAGATTTTTTGATATTATTTTAGTACGTGTATACAAGTGGTTGAAAAAATTGTTAAATATATCTTACTGGTAATGTAGACAATGATATTGGTTACGTAGAGTGTACATACGAAAGTTATTTTAATGGAAAAAGTTTTTCACAGGCGTTTTAACAATATAAATAAAATATAACAATTGTTGAGTTTTTAAATGAGGTGAACTTATTTATATAGCACTTCCCAAAACATTGTCAAATTAAAATGGTTTTCCGTATTTATATCAATCCTACGCACGCCATAATTTTATATTATTATTATATGGAGTGCGTGAATAATTACAATTATGTTCATTACAACGTGGTTCAACGACATTTCCGTTTGTTTAGTGATTTTTTTTTTTTTTTTTTATAACAAATTACGTAAATCAAATTTTTTTTCTTATTAACAAATTAACTTTTTAACGGAGAAATAAAATGTATATAAAGAATAATATTCCCAAAGATAAATTGCAACGAATGGATAAATATGATCATGTAATTAAATTTTTTTGATGAAGTTTCTACAATATAATTATTAGGATGCTTATATAATTTATTTGACACTATAATATATTTGAAAATAAAATCTTGGAAAATAATTGAATAGAAAATATGTTATTAAATATAATACTTATTGCAAATATAATTTTATTTCAGTATAATTATAAAAGTTGAATACCTATAACTTTGTAGAAAAAAAATAAGAAGGAAATTAAAAATCGGAATGCTTATGATGAAGAATATAAATAGTTGGAAAATATTTATAGAGAAATTTAAAATATTGAAACCATAAAACACTAGAATACAAAAATTAGAAAAATCAAACACTTGGAATTTAAAATGATAAAGACTAGAAATAGTACATATTTTTGGAAAAAATAACTATAAACATTAAAATCTGAGAATGTTAAAAATTTGGAATACTAATATTTAGGATTAAGATAGATAACTATTATTATCTAATATTATATCTGTGGACATTATACAAAATGCCTGATAAGGATATGTAGTGAGGTAAATTACTAGATAAATTACTACATAAGATGTTCGTTTATTTTTATGTCAATATATTTAGTGTAATAAATTTTTATATATAGCAATATGTTTACAAATATTGTGTCCATACACATACGAGCATATAGCCTTCCAATTATTGATGCAATTAAAGGATCTTTTTTTGTAAATTCCGTACAACACCTACATAAGTTCGAATAGTCTAATCGAATACAACATATACAATATGTATATAGCACAATAATATTCTACTATTACATATTATATATTTCAAGAGGTAACTATTAATATAAGATGTATCTAATATTGCTGTGAAATTCAGAAAACAAATGCAAAAAATCATTCTTCATCTCTTCAGCTTCATCAAAAAAAAAAATAAAAAATAAAAAATAAATATATATATATATATATATATATATATATAACAAAAAATAACACGAGAAACTGGCTTAATCTTTTAGAACCATGGACAAGAAAACTGTAGTATTATTATTATTTTTAATTTAAATGCAAAGAAAAATCATTGTGTCTAAAAAACGATATAATTAATTGTCTTTATATAAATATATAAGAATGAATATAAGCAAATATTATTTTCAGTTATAATTAAAAAGCTAAAAGTAATTATTAAAAAAAAAAAAAATGTTTCTAATTTAATGTCTCTAATATTATATTGATTTCCTGAATCCATATATTACTAAAAAAAAAAGTTAAAAGTCTTACAAAATATGCAACTTTCATTAATTTAATTATATAAATTTTAATTAATTTCCCTCAAAACGTCTTCCTCTATTCCCTCTTTTGATAGTTCACATGCACTCTTTCACTTCGCCAAAGGCAATTATAATAAAATTGATTATTTTTATCGTCTTTTAATTGTATGTTGACTTGTTCGCAACTTGATTGTAACTTCGTAGTAAACTCATTTTATGATTCACTATTCAATCATATATTATTATATTGCTCAATCATGTTTTGTAAAATCTACCTTCCCATCTTGGGTTACTAAGGAATTAAAAAATCTCTTATTTCAAAAAAAACTCACTCTCAATTCAAATTCAATAACAATCCACTTGATCATAAACAATTCTCACTGCTTCGTGCTAAATGTAAGTTCTTATCCAAGAAATATTACTCCTACTTTATACAGTATTCTGAAAATTCTTAAAAATAACCTCACAAGTTTCGGAACTTTGTCAGGAACAACCGATCCAGTAATTGCCTTCCTAAATCGTTTATATATAACGGTGTAAATTTCACTCAAATATACAATAATGCCGATCTTACAAATTTGGACATTTTATCATATGATCTGCCCAATAATTGCACCTTCTCTGTTGATGACGTTTTTCATAGTTTATCTATTTTTAAAGGCATTAAATCAATTAGTCCTAATGAATTATGTGGCTTGTTTCTCTACAACTTGAGGTATACTCTAGTTTTTCCTCTATGGCTCCTTTTTAATCGGTCATTATCTGACGGCATATTTAATGATTTATGGAAACTTAGTTATATCTTTCCAGTCTTTAAATCCGGTGATGTCTCTATGATTGAAAACTACCGTCCTATCTGAATCTTGTCACATGTTCCCAAATTATTTGCATCTCTTGTCTTAGGTTGAATTCAGCCTTCTATCCCATCTTAATGGATGAGCAATATGGTTTTTGCCCTGGAAGATAAACTACTACATGTAATGTCACTTTGTGTAACTACATATTTAAGGCTTTTAATGCTCAGTCCCAAGTGGATCTAAACTGATTTTTCTAAAACTTTCGATCGGGTAAATCACCATATTACTTAGTGTACTTGCTCTATCAGGTATAGGTGAATGCCTTTTGTCCTGGCTTGCTTCGTTTATTAAAAGTAGAAAGCACTGGGTAAAAATTCATGGTGTTGTTTCTCCTCATATTTACGTGTCTTCTGGTATACCTCAAGGTGATCCCCTCTGATTTTCACTTTATTTATTAGCAGTGCTAATCGGGTTTTACGTGATTCATAAATTCTGGCATTCACTGATGATATTCAATTATTTCTTCAAATTAAATTAAGATTAAATTATTTCTTCAAATTAATAAATAATAATTAAATAAATGATCATCACCTTCTTCAAAATGACTTGAACAGGCTAGTGACTTGGGCTGAGACCTTAGGTCTATCATTTAATGTTTCTAAATGTCATTCAACGTCATTCACTCGTATCAAAAACCCACTAAAATTTACATACTTTATTAACAATAAATCTATTTCATATTTTAATTCAGTCCGTAACTTAGGTTTCATTCTTACTCCTACACTCAGTCCTAACCTGCACATTAATAGTGCTTGATGCAAGGCGCTTAAAACTTTAGGTTTTATCAAACGTGTAGTGAGTTTAAATTTCCACTCTTCTTAAGAATATATACTGCGTTTTTGTCAGGCCTATATTGGAGTATGGCTCAATTATCTGGGGTCCTAGTACAGCTACTAGTAGCCCTACTACGTCTTCTTATCAGCTTGAACGAGTTCAACGTAAATTCCTGAAATTTGTCAGCTATACACTAAAAATAAATTTCTCTGCTCATATTTACTCTCCTGTTTAATTCGATTTTTACTTAGATTTTCTTGCTGACCGTAGACATGCAGCAAATTTAACTTTTATTTTCATTTTATTAAATGGCAAAATAGACTCTTCTACTCTATTATCACAAATTCTATTTAAAGTACCTTATCGTTTTACACGTCAATCTGTCAAAAATGTTTTTATTATGAAAATAATCAACTACTTCGTGGCTGCATGGTACAAGCTAATTAGGACCTCTATTTTTCTTATTCTTAATTAATTTGTTTTTATTTCTTTATTACCTATTTTTATTATTATTATTATTATTATTATTATTACTATTATTATTTTTATTATTATTTTTTTTTTTTATTATTATTGCTATTATGTTAATCTTATTTATACCTGTTTGGCGTTTAACATTTAAATTAATTAATTAATTAACGTAACAAACAAATAAATTAATATCTGATTACATAAAAACTGGGGGAATGAACTAAATTTTCAAATATCAATAAACAGGTATCTCAAAAAAGGAAAAAATATTCATAGTTCTTACATCAATCAAATATATATTGCAAAAAAAAAACTTGGTGCTAATTTCAATTTTCAAAATAAAAGTATAACTTTTACCCCAAAATAATTAATAAATAAAATATTTAGTTATTATAAAAAAGCAATTCATTCTTGAATTCGTTTAGAAGAAAAACCTTTAAAAACTTTAAACTTCACAATATTATTTATGAGTTATAACTATTTATTCATAATTATAAATATGTTTATACTAAAAACCTATACTTATATATTTTTTTTTAATTTCCTACAATATAATTATAATTAATATCAAATGCAATTACAATATGAGTACCCATAAGATATTGTGCTAAACTAAAAAGGAATAGCAAAGTGAATTCTTGTTGACTTATATTGTTATTTATCTGTACAAATACGTAATTGAGCACGTTTTATACATCAAATATTATGTTATATTCGGAATTCGGATCACGAAATTTCGATATTAGTGACATTCGATATCATAGGTAACTACACGGTTCAATAGTCCGGTTCGAAGGACCAAATTCAAAAAGCCTTCAAATATTATTCGGATCATGTACGCCACGATAAAATATGGTAAAATATAAATTGCTGGTATAGTATTAAAGTATATTACATATTATATGCTACTATTAATATGAAAATCCCTTTCGGAACGCTTTATGCTCGAAAAATTAATTTTACCGTATAATAACGTATTAGTAAATTCGAATGTTGCGTATATACTTATAGTGCAATATAATCAAAACATACATTTTCAAATTAATATACATTAGATAATACATACTTTATATACATATAGTGCATACACTTCTCTGGTAAATTCTAATATTGTGTATTCATTAAAATGAACACTAATTTATATTACCAAAATTTCGATTAACATATTAATATTGTAGAACGTCAGGATATGCATATAATTTTTGACGTAGTAAATTTTATAAAAACAAAACGTTTACATCTAATATATAAAATTCAGTGAACATCGGTTGAAATTTCCTGTGCAATTAATTAAAAAAATCTAAATGTATTATTTACGAAAATCAATAAATGCCAAAAAAACTATTGAAATCGAAAAGAAATAGGTATTTGATTTTGATAACTAGTTATGGATTTTTTTTTTAATGTTGTTTTTGATTAAAAATATAAGTTTAAGCAGTTAGAATTATTAGAAATATGGTTTTAATTTTAATTTGGACTTATGTTTTATTTTATTTATTTCCGTAGAGGTTTTCGTTTTTTAATATCGATTTCCATATTTTACATTAAGTTTTAGATATTAACATAAATTTTGATTAATTATCTTATTTCATTTTTCGGATTTGAATAACGGTTTCGATTTTTTTTTTTTTTTTTTGGTTTTATAATTGATTTTTAAACCGGTATTAAATCCTGAATACTTATTTTACAGTTAATTACATTTAATTATAAATAGTTTCAATCGTAGTTAAAGCATATATAATTATTTAATATAGAAATCACCATTGAGTGCTTGAATTTAGGGACGTAAGATAATTTTTTCTAAAGTACATTAGAAGTAGGTCAGGGCTAGTGATTTAAAACTGTGGGTAATAATATTTTAGAAGAATATTCTCAAAAATTGAGAATTGTTTGTAAATTTTCTTTTTATATTTTATCGATTTAAAATTTATATATAATATTTTAACTGGAATAATATAATTTTGTTATTAAATAATAAATATAGGCACCCAAAGAAATAATTTAATAATAACACATCTAAAATCTAAAGACAAACGTTATTCCAACTGAATGGCCTAACTGAAGTATTACCTACAAATATATATGTAGTCAGAATATCTATAAGGTACATAATCGCGAAAAAGGAATATTTACGTGAATTATTATTGATTATTTATATTAGGTCCAAAACGAAAAAAAAAATTCGGACGAAGTCTAAAAAAATAACAATAATAATGCGCCATATAATTATGAAAATGCATCTCTTGATATGCGTTAAAAAGTTTAAAGATTTTATATAAGACTAAAGACAACTATATTATAAATATATTTAAAATTAAGAAATTCATAAATTTAAAAAATACAATACTCTTATAAAAATAAAAATAAATTATACATTATGCAAATTAACAGCATGTGTATAAGAAAAATAAATATATAAATTATATAAAAAAAAACACATAAACATGAAAATGTGCTATAGAGTATATTGGAAAAAATAATATAGGTTGATAACAATTAGTTTTGACCATAATTCAGCATCGGGTGAAATTCATACAAATTAATAATTAAAAAAAAATATGAATATTTATAAACAAAATACATATAATATAATATTATAAATATTAATAATCAAATTATTAAGCTATGACTTGTAACATAGATATATTAAAACAGTTGTTATATAATTATATATTGTTGGCTCGTATGCAATGGTAAATATCTTTAAAATCTGTTTATATATTTAAAGTATTATTGAAACTTTTAAGTTTTACTTTATTATAAATTATTAAATCTTATTATACTGAACTTATGTGTATATGTATTAGTTATTTAATATTATTAAATTTATTTCTATATTAAAATTTGTTCCTACTATGATTTCCTTCTAAGACGTGCTTAGCAAAAGCATGAAAAACAAATTTAGGAAAAGATTTTAAACTTTATTTCTGAAATATATTTTCTTGGGGTCGAAGTTTGAAACTTTTATTAATTTTTTCAATATATATTTTATTTTAGTTACACATAAGTTTATAAACGCCGTTATTATCATAGTTGATAGAAGAATTATTTTAAAAATGGTTGGTTTTATTTATTATGGTTTAAATATTATTGGAAAACTATGGTTTTTATTACTTTAAAGGGCAATTTTTATATTATTACTATTTATCTGATAAATGGTTATGGTATTTCATAGTACAATAATTAATTGGAATATTACTATTATATATATATATTTTTTTATTAATTTTCATATTTATTTGTATTCTTTTTTTGTTTTTTTATTATTTGCAGCCTGATGATGACTGACGGACGAAACTAGTTGTTACTTATAATCATTTTTCGAATACTCTCAGTGCATTTATTTTTCGTATATTATTTTTTAAAATATGTATTTATAAATTGTCTTTAAATTGTTAACAATAACTTCTGCCTGACCATTTGTACCTCTAAATAGATTGAAAGTGTAATTAACATATTTGAAATATGTTTTCATTTATGGTTTATGTGGATGACACTTTCTTTATAGCCCAATAAATGGTTGTCAAGCCTTGGCCGGACTCAGGTTGTCGTAGGGTTGGACCGAACAGGACTAGTCCGATCCGTTTAGTGCGTTAAATAGGAGATGCCAATTACCTGGTATCATTGATCATATAAAAACCATTATGACCAAATTCCATTACGGTGAATTTATATATTATTTATGAATTAAATAAGAATAGTTGAAAAATATTACATTATGTTCATTTGTGTATACGTTTGTGTTAAAACATATATGTATATCTTTTGAAGAATATTCTTTACTAACACTATTATACAAGATTCTATTTTAACGTATAAGGACACTATATCATTAAAGACAAAAACTAATCGATTCAAACAAAATAATTAGGTTAATTCTATACGGGTTTCGAACATTAATACGATATTATTATTATTATTATATTAGTATAGGTAATAATATCAATTAGTAAAAATTAATTTACTATCCCTACTACATATTATTAGGTTTCAAGAAACCTTTGAGGTTTTTACACATAAGTTAAGACAACTTATATTCCCGTTATTTTTATCCGCCTGTCCATAGTTACTAGTACATAGTTACGATCGTTGATTTGATTACTAAGAAGGAAGATATTATTTGTTTTGTTTTATATTTTTAGATTATTATTTAAGATAGGTACGTATAGAAACTGGGATGCAATAGTTATTTCATATTTGATTACTGAAATCTGTGTAATTGCATAATGGAATTTCAACTAAGTTAAAGCCATAGAAATAATATTTTTGAAACGATAAATTTAAGGCGTATTTAAGCATTTGTTTTAGAAACGCACGGCGACACTCATTTGCCAGGATCAGAAATATCAACAGCGATTACGCGAGATTGTTCGGAAGGCTCATGCGGTGATTTTCTCGCGTTATTATATAAAATACTGTTTGATTTATAATTGAATTTCGTTGGATTTTCACAAATGATTATCGTTTTTGGACGACGATTCTATATAAATGTATTCATTTAACTCAGAAAAATATATTGCACGTAACGTCAAAACGAATAGGAAATATAAAATATCTTTGGAAAAAAATGCATAATATTTTTTTAGTATTTTCTTCGTTAAAGATAATAATCTATATCTTTCTTCTATATGTACGATATATATATATATATATCTTTCCTTCGACGATTGCATTATGGTACGCTAAATCTGAACTATTGTGTAATTTAGTCACGTAAAAGTATACGTTTACTAACAACGTGCCGCATTAAATTTAAAAAAAGAAAACGAATTTTCATAACCGTTCACAAAGACTTACTTGTACACAAACCTATTATTACTGGCAATAGTAAACAAAATCAAACTAAATATCAGTTACCAAATTTTATAATATTCAGAATAGCATTTCTGTATTCTAATTTTTTTTTTTTTTAATTCCCTTAAAAAATGTATTTTTGACGTATAAACTATAAACTCATAATTGAAAATAGTGCCAATAAGCCTGAATTCATTCACTTTTCATTTTTAATTTCTTATAATCCTAAATACCTATAAGAATATTATAGAAAAATTAATAAAGAAATTCCCAAACATAGAAAAGTATTTATAATATAAAACATGAAATATATTCTAAATTGTATCTCATTTAATCGAAAATCCAACAATAGCCTAATATATAAAATTCTAACTTTTTAGCCATTTTTTCCACGAAAAAAACTTCATACTTTTAATTCATTCCGGGCCTGTTTTCGTTACCGCTGGCCACGTATTTCGTTTTCAAACTATTCTTCATTTAATGATTTTTAGGCCTTTCATTCGTTCGCGTTCTCACCTTTTCTCCAAACTTTTGACGTTGGGACGAAAAAACGCGTTTCCCAACTCGCCATCCATCCGATATCACTCGACGTTTTTCCGCGGCGTTGTATATTACTCCGAATTTCCGAAATCGGCTTTTGCGAACTTTTCCGATGTTTTTCACGCTACGGGCGTCAGATTCCAGTTTCCGTTTTAACGCCCAACCGAACGTTTCTTGTTCATATGGTTTTAGGTACGAAATGTCTTAAATTCGTTCCGTATACGTATATATTATCGGTCGATATACGGTTTCATCTGTATCTAAATAGTTTAAATGGAAAAAATTTCAATTGCTGAATTATATCGATTAGGTAGCCTATAGTTGTTACAGGAATGATAGACTAAAGGAACTTTCAATACGGGTAAGGGAACATGGGGCAAAGTGGACTACCGGGCCTAAGTGGGGAAATCGTAATATCTATTTATTTAATGTATAAAATTGATAATATTATTAGATTTATAATTTTCTTGGTCGTCTGAGATTGTTTAATATAAGTTTTGGATCAATATATCGATTACATTATGAATCATCAATAAAAGAACCAAGAATGTGTCTGTTATCAGTTCTTTGATAACAGCATTTGATATTTTGTTTACAATATATTATGTTTAATGTGTATTATTTTTAATAATTTTTAGTTTTTTTTTTTTTGTAAAGAGTAGGTTCTGAATTGTATTATCTATGTTCTTGATTTCAAAGAAAGTACTTTAATAGAATGAAATAAAATTATCCAGGTAAGTTCTTTAATTGGGGTAAAGTGGGTTATACCTATCTGTGGTAAAGTGGGGACGTCCCGGCTTTGCTTCATATATAAATTGTTTTAAATTTAAATGATGCGTTTTCAGAATGATAAGACATCATCAACGAAAGTTAAAACTAATAATAAAGTTTTAACTAATAATTTTAGTTAAATTATATAGGTATATAATTATATTTATATTGTTAAGAATATTATTTTGTTTTAAATAAATTAAAATTCATAGAATGTGAATGTATTTTATTTTATGTAAACTGTACTTTTTTTAATATCTTCTTAAATTTCGAAAAAAAAAAATATGAAATTAATAACCATAACCTATAGATTGCGTATGTATGAAATTTGAAAGAAAAATATTTAATTTTAAGTGTATTACAGTTCTTCATACGTTAACGCCCCCATTTTGCTCCATGTTCTCCTACATCGGTTCAAATTCCACTCTGCTGATCCGATTTTTTGTGATTCTTTTTTTATCCGATATATGCGGTATGTGGACGGAAATCATTATACATTTTTTTATCATTTTAACTTTATTATTTAATATTAATTATAATTTTTTTTCATTTATTTGAATTACATATTGTACCTGCCTATTATATATCCCAATATTTTATTAAATTGCACATTATATAATATCCTGTGACGAGTTCACATTTAAGTATCTTGGTTTGACCCACTGATTCACAGAGAAGGTAAGTTCCTATACTATAGTTTTTATGTGCCATAGTAATGAAATTCAAATCTTTGGACTTCGTTATATTTTTCATAATTTTAATTAAATTTATATTGATATATTCGAGCAAAATTTTAACATTAATACAACGAATTTACAATTAATCGGACTTTTGAACATATCGACCTGGTGACAGTAGTTACCTATATAAAAACGATAACCATAAATCTGAGCGACTTTATATGTGCAGAGTAGGTACATACTACTCGTATATTTTATTATATACATTTATATTTTATACATATATTTTATTTAACGGTAATGTATTTCAAATCAATAGACTTTTTTTTATTTTTAAAATTTGTATTGAATTTTTAATGATACGTAGTTCAATTTGATATTGAATAAAACTTGCTACACTCGATGAGGTTCGAGTTCTTATAAATATTCTAGAATAGTAAGTTCAATCCATTTTCGGATTACTTACTTTATCAACCTGTTCATCGAAAACACCTTAAGTATTAACAACTACCTTCTAGAAAGAAAACTTCAGTTTTAACCATAAATAGAATATGTTTATAATTACTCAATTCAAAATATTATTTTCAAAATCTTCGGTCACCTACTATTATGGATTACGATAAAATACATAAACCTAGGTATACAAATTGCACTCAAAAGTAATTCTACTAATGAAGTGTTGTACTCAAAAAAAGTTACATTTTGAAGGTTTTATACTCAAAAATTGTTTAAATTACAAGTAGTCTCACTTAAAACACATACATACATACATACATACATACATACATAGGTATATACAAAAATATAAAAATAAAATAAAATATATCTTTATTAAATTAGTAGATTTTACATTTCATTCATAATTAAAAATGAAAAACTGTACAAAAACAAAGGGTTTTAGAATAGTTTATGATGTATAGTAAAACCGTACCCGTAGCTTGGAAATAATGTCATGTCAGGAATTACAAATATACAAATAAATGAATGCATTGAAATCCAAACCTTATTCAATACAATATTTTATCGCGTGAAACTGGGATTGAAACGGAATTGAAGTAGGTACCTCTAACGGAACCCAGACCCTTATTAAACCTTCAATATTATAAATTATAATTTAACACTATATTGTCTTTTAATTAATATTTATTGTAAATGTTGATCATATTTATATACCTACCTGTTCCAGCCAGAATCCAAACCAAAAACCTTTGTGTCATTTTATATATAGAACCGGAAAATACAAGACCTTTAGTCTTTAGATCCAACCTGTGGTATGAATTATATAAATATAATCGGAGTATGGAAAACTAAAATTTAAAATCTAAAATATCATTAAGTTCAAAAACACACAATACGTGGACACTTAGTAAAGATAATAATGAATCCAACTATATATGGGCATTGATATTACATTTAATATTGTTTAAAATCAACAATATAATTGGACGTTATATTTTGGAATAATATAATATTTGTATTTATTTATTATTTATTACTAATAACTACAGGATTCCAGACAACCAATATGGATAATATTACAAGGTACTTGATATTACGGACACATACCTTGTAACAATAATAACATATTATAGTTGTTAAATATAACATAAATTTAGATTGCGGAAAAATACAATTTAATAAAATACAATTGATACATAAAAAAGAGTTTGGATATTATTAGGTAGGTATAAAAAATGTAGTTATACCTAATAATAGAAATTGAATTGATATGTTGGTTCTGCATGAAAAAAATTTATTGATACTCCCTTTGAATAATTAAGATCAAAATATTGTGTATAATATTTGTAAATTATTTTTTTTAATTTTTAAAAAAGTAATCATCTATAATCAGTCACCATGGCCGATTACAAAACTTTCCGAAAAACATGAAAAAAGCGTTAGTATTGTGTAATTTAATTATTTCAAGGCAATGTACACCTTATCAGCAAGCTCGGAAGATAGTAAACAAAAATTCACACAAAATAAAAAATATAACAAGATTACTTGCAAACAATCAAATATCTATACGAAAAATATTTCAACTCGCAAATTTTCTAAAAAAAAGTTTCTAAAAAATAAAATGAACGTACAATTTATTAAGTTGCCCATTCTTTCATAAAACGTTTTATATTAATTTATATTTTATGCATGTAAATAAATACAATGTCCGTCAACTATACATTGTATTTTAATCAATAATGAATGGAATATAGAAATTATATTATACAATGTTTTGTAGTAATTAATCCTTTTTTAAACACTATATTATATTATTATGTTTAGCGCTATAGCATTGATATACATATAAGTAGACAAAATATTAGAATATAAAAGTATAATTATTAAGGTAATGAAACACCTCATTTATATTCAATAATACAATGGTGTAATAATAATGAAACAATAATAATCGTAATTCGTAACACAATTATATTTTGTTATTTAATTATTTTGTAATGAACTTTCTTTAATACTAAATACTAATATTTCCATTTAGAAATTAGAATAAAAAAAAGAGCCATCTTATAACAAACATTTTAGTGAGATTAAAAACGACTATGGAAAATTTTTTTTTTATCATCAATTTTGTGGGAATTATTATTTTCAATAATTATGCATAGTATTATTTGTTATATTAAGAATATAAACTTTATTTTGATATAATAACTACAGTGAGAATTTAGTTTTTATTTTTTATTTTATTTTATAATTTTTTATTTAATTTAGTATTGGCCGTATTTTCATCCTCGGCCGATAAATTGAATGTAGGTATTGTATGTAAATAATATTATTACTTTCTCAGTAAAAATTAAAACAATTTCTTTGATAGGTCATTAAAAGTGAGGTGTCTGCATACATGGGCGTCCATTAGGGGGGGGCAAAACAGGGACATGTCCCCCCCCTGGCTTTTCCGTACCTACTGTAAAAATTTTATTTAAATTATATTAAATCACTAAATCCAGTAGATAGGTACTATAATATT
>JAIPRL010001519.1:0-23002 GCA_025469235.1 Pemphigus obesinymphae | reverse complement strand
TTTGGGGGGGTGAGGGGGGCCTGGATGCAGGAATATGTAGATAAAAAGTGCAATAATTGAGAAAAAAAACCGAAGAAATCAATCATTTTTAAAGATTTTTTTACAATTTAAGGAGGCAAATCCCCCCCCAACTCTATCACATTGGTACAAATATTTATATTTTAGACTTTTTCACCTCTCCAACCCCTCAGAAGAAATGTAAAAGCTATAATAATCCTATTCAACCCTCCAAATGATCGAAAAATGTTGAAAAAAAAAGGGGGGACCTCCCCCAAAAACTGTGGGTGATGGGGAAAAACGGGGGTCATATTTGGATTCAGGAGGTCATTTTACATAAGAATCAGCAGGAATGGTGTCAGGGCTCGAAAAAAAAATTTTTTTTGCAGACCAGTGTAATATAAGATCGAACAGAGTCTCATTTATTTTGTCAGAACCTCTTTTATATGGATTTATTAATTGTGTTAAGTGTTAATACCTAAAACAATGTATTTTAAATAAATGTTAAAGAATTTAATTTCTACATAAGTCCTATATTTTAAACTTATAACCACTTCTCGTCATATGGAGATAAGACGTACGGCTGCATGTTATTACAGGCTGTAGTAGTTCACAATAATTTGTTTCAAATAAATGGTGAAAGGGCCTACATGTATTTATTTCAGGTTATTCGGTTGGGAATTCAAAAAATTCAAAGAAAGTACATAATTAGAAAATCTATGGAAAATATAAGGGACTTATAAAATCAAAAAATGTATAGACAATCTAAAATACATTAACACAAAATAAAAATTAGACTAATTAAATAAATAATAAAATAAAAAATTATATTCTTGGATACCAGTATATTGAAATAAAATATAATTATTTTGATGTTTTTCAAATTAATTTATTTAAAGTCGTTTTTAAGTATTACATAAATTCTTCAAACATTAAAAACAATCAGTTTTATCAAACGTTTACTAAAATTGTGAATTATCTATAATTTTATAATGCGAACAACAAACATAATAAGGCACGTTTTTATTTATTCGTTATTATTAGTTAAGATAAATTATGTTAAATTAACTAAAAAACATTTATTTAAAGGGCAATCGTTAAAAAATAATTTAAATTTGGTAAAAATAAATTTACTTAATTTACTTAAAACATTATATTTATTTTTGCTTCTCTGTAAGTAAATTATCAGAATTTAAATATTTAAATTTTTTGATGAAATATAGTATTTAAAACAAACTCGCGAAAATCGTTTGCCTTCAATGTTATACTCTTAACTTAATATCTAAATATATAATATCTTAATAATAATTCATGTTATAAACAATTAACTGGGATAAATTTAAAATAATATGATAAAAATTTAAACTAGTTAAGTTAGTTGTTGAAAGAAATAATTAACAATTTCAGTTCAAACTTTGATTACATTTTTAACTAAATTAAAATTTTTTTATCTATAGTTGATTTTCCAATTTGTTGGATTTATACTGAAATGTATTATATGAATTTAGTAGTAGTAGTAAACATTTGTAAAAACGTCATGTTATATACATTTGGATAATTTGTATAATGTATCTAGAGTATTTTCTTTATTTAAAATTATTTTCTATAAGACTAAATAGTGATTATAAATGTTTACACTTACTAGAGATGATTACCTTTCCAATAATGACATTAGAATGGCAATCACAACCTTTGCGCTACGTAAGTTTTCCATTATACGGCAGAGGAGAAACTTGGTCTGCTCTATCATTTAGTTAGTTGTATTGGTGAATAAATTAGGTTAAATGTGTATGTACTTTTTGTTATAGCTTAACAATGCAATAAATAATTACAATAAGAGGCCAATCAAAACGTTCGTGTCTACTATTCATTTTGAAAACACTATTTATTGTTTATAACAATATAATATATTAATATTGATTATTATATATTTATTTATTATAACACTAAAACACTTCAGATATATTTAGCGTGGTTGTAGCAAACAAATATAATAGGTAATAGAATACAAGTATGTTTAATATATATATATATTATATATCATATCATACATATATGCATATTCATAATTACAAATTATTATCGACTATACAGTTCAAAGATTTGTTTAGTAGATTGATGTTAAATATGTTAAATTTATTGTTATTTATTGCACGCGATGTTTTTTTTAATTTTCTAATGCATTATTTATAATCACTATATACTGTGAATAATATGATATAATTATACATAATAATATTTATAATAACGCATATTTAAAAAATAAATTTATCATTCCAAACTATACATTTTTTACTGTTTTGACATTTAATATAAGAACCATCAGCGCTCAATACTTTTTCCTGATAAATTGTTCAAAGTAAAATATATTTTAAACATGTAATATAAAACTGTATAATCTTATACATGAAATGCTAACTTTTTTTACAATTTTTTTCCATGAGAAAAACCTCTTATAGAAATTTAATTCCCCGGCTCGTTTTCGCCGACGTTCGACGTGTGTTCCTGAACCGTTACTGTTTTCACACTATTTTCAGGTCGTTTTAAAATTTTTACGCCTTTCGTTCCTCTGCATTTTCGCCTTTTCTCCCAGCTTTCAACGCCACGAAGAAAAAATGCAATTCCAACTCACTGATTTCCGTTATCACCTGACGTTCTCCCGCATTGTAGTATTATCGCCGTGAACTTCCGAAATCAGCATGTGGTATTTTAAAAAACGAATAAAAATAAAATAAAAGTGAGAAAATGGTAAAAAGGTAAATTAATTTGATAAAAAAAGGTAGAGTAATAGTTAGCGATGGGTGACTGAGTTATGCGTTTGTTGGAAACGTGTGATACACGGTGTGTACGTATACCTATATAGGTACGTGTCAGGTCTACCTACGTTTGCGACGCGATGTATTTATCGAAGATGTATTGAAAGCACGAGATTATTTTATTCGAATTTGTAAGTAGACCTTACCTTTGTATGCTTAGGGCGTATTATATCGAGGTAATGGATTCGAAAAGTGATTGCCTGAACAGAAACGTATATTTATTAGGACGTGATCGTTGAAGAACCAAATAAGTATAAACAACTACACGATATATATCGAGATTTAGATAATTTGATCTAAATTGATTAATTGATTTGAATAATGATTTTATTTTATAGTATTTATTTAAATAACGGTATGATATGAGAGATAGGTAAATTTTTTTGACTAACGACAACAGAATATATCGAGGTCTAGTTTTTTTAGTTTTAATTAATTAAAGTAACGATTTAGTATTATAATAAAAAAGAAATTTGATATTGTTCGTGAGTTGTTTAATTCATCGAGTTCTCATGAAACATTAAAGTAACGCGATATAACGTACACGAAATTAAGACTGTAAGAATTTTAAATATTATTGCAATCTATTTAATTGGTTACGACAGAGCGTACCTAAAAAGAAAATATTAACCCTCCAAAAAAAAAAAATAGAATAATTTAATTGCCTGTTTTTCGACGATGGCGATTGATGACCTCTTTGTGCTGTAAGATGAGAAAGAGAGACTACTAAATTCTAAGCCTAATGTCATGATAATAAAACTATAAGATAAATTAAATTAAATTATAACTAGAATTAAGCGCTAGGTAACATTAATTTGAAGGAAAATGATAAAGTACTGAAGAAAAAACGAAGTCAAGACGTGGCTTCTGTGGTATCGGTGTAATTAGATCTTTCTTGAGCAAAGGTACTTGATCGCTGGGAAAAGTGTGCAACGCACAACCGGGTGAGCATTCGGCGCACACTGATTTCCTATCGGCTTTCCGTGGCGGTCATCGTGTTAAATTTTTTGGCATTTTTTCGTAAGGGATGATCTCTTCTCTGCTAAAGGTACGCGCTGGACACTACGTTTTTACTTTTACGGCCCGCGTAGAGGTCGTCCAGTGAACTAGATACCTATATAGACGAGGTGTGTGGGGGAGCCCGGCGACCGGTTGCTGGTGTCTTTTGATCGAGACACCATTATTTTTTATAAAGGACGCGCATCCGTCTGTAGTCATCCCAGATACCTGTTATTACTTATATTGTTTTACTTACATGGACAACGATACGTAATACTCTCGTCGGGTGTTTTTCTTTAAATTCTAAGAATTCCACAGTATACATATTTTTATTTTAGTCAAATTGCCTTTAAAATAATAATATACTGTCATTTTCAATGTTATATATAATTATATAGACACTTTTTTTTTTATGATAATTGATAATATGATAAATAATATTCAAAAACTAATTCTCATCAAAATTTGAAATATTATTATACATTTTTTTTTTATATAGGTAACTTATTAACTATAGGTATGACACTTTTATTTATAATTTTGTTATTTTTCCTTAATTTATAAATTATTTCCATAAGATGATTTATGTTTATGTATAAAAAAACTACTGGGAAAATTAAAAAATTTTTACTCCAAAACTTTTTATTTACTCCGTTACCAAAAAAAAAAATTATATATACTACATTCACATGCAGTCGTTAATCCGCATTAACTTAAGGCGAATTAGGATTTGAGTTTACATGCATCTAAATAATAAAAATATTTAAAATACAAAACGCAATTTGTGTAGAAAATAAGAATGAACTATAATATCTGATAACTGTAATAACTGATAACCTAATCACTACAGTTAATGAGCATTTAATGTATTGTATGCATGTATTTCTTAATCCGGGAGTAAGAGTTAATTCGATTTGATGAATTGAATTAACTAATAAATGCTCATTAACAACGCGTTTGTATGCACCCAACTCCCAGATTAAGTTAATGCACATATCGACTGCATTTAAACGTAGTAATAAACATATAAAAAACATGATCTGAAAACCAATTATTAATTCCTCATATCACTCATAGGTATTTTAATGTATACATTAGTAAAATATCCAATAATTCCAAATACTATTGTTTATTTATTAAATTTAAATATGCGTAAAACTGTTTTCACATTATTCTAATTGTTTATATATATGTTTGTCAATAATATGAACTTAATACCTTTTTAATACCTAGTAATTATTATCATAAATATACTAAATATACTATTGATTTATACTAAATGAAGTAATATAAACGTTGTGATAAGAATACTCTGTTGTATAAAAAATAACAGAAATATTATTATTAATTATGCATTTACATTACTGTCTAGTCATATACTTAGTAAAAAAATGAATTTTAATATTGCATTACCAATAATCTATATTTACCTGTTACTGGGAGACAAGCTTTTATAACTTTCTGACTCATCTCCTTTAAACTCTCCGGGAATATTGAGAGCAAACTTTCACTGTTAATATTACTCTCATCGTCGATCTATATAATAAAACTATTAGATTAACTATATACTGTCAATAAATTTCCAAGACGTATTTTTGAACATTGAATTAGTCTTACCAATGAAGTTTCTTTTAACGCGCACATCAAAAAACACTAAACAAAAATGTTTAAAATTATTTAAAATATGACCATGTACTACATACCTATTTAAAAGCAGTTGATAATAATCATGAAATAGACATTCAAGGAAGAATATTTAAGAGTTCAAAAAAGTAAAAAAAAAAAAATTTCAAAACTAATGTTTTTTTTTAATTGTCAATCTGTGTTCTGTGTGTTATATTGAAACATTGATATAAATGAGGGAATTTCAATATGCCTGTTTGGATGGGTGCGTAGAATTTAAGACTATACCAATATTATTTATTAAACGTATTTATTTATTGCGGTAGATATTTAGTAATATAGTTTAAATAAAAATTAAATACAACTTCTTATGGATTAAAAGGTAAAGTATATAAATAATATTCATGTAAACAGTTATTTCATTATTTGTATTTTTCATCTACAATTATTCTAATGATATTAGTGAACATATTGATATGTTAATTTTTATGAATTTATTGAACATGATACATATTAATATCACTGAATCGTAAAATGTAATACTGACGATGTCGAAAATTCAGAAATATGTATTATGTAAAACCTCGTATATACTAGAATTTTTATATTTTTTTATTCTTCATATTTTCATGATGACTGAATGAAGTCATCATGAACATATAGCAACGTATGTTATAAAGTAACAGTAAAATTGGTTAATTTCGTGAGTTGAGAACAAAAACATATTTAAAAACCACATTTTGAAATATTTTTGTAAATACACAATATTATACACAATTATACACAATTTGTTTATTATATACACAATATAATTATTTGTGAATGCACATGGCATTTATAGTTTTCCATGATATTTATAATTGTTTATATCCACAAAATGACCAATATAATATTAACAATTTCAGTTATTGAAATTGGTTTGGAAAATTTAATTTTTGTTTCCGATTTTGATTCCTGTTTCTATAGTTATATATAAACAGTTTCGATGGGTTCGGGTTCCAGTTTTAGATAATACCTGGTACCTATTGATATATTTAAAAACTTATAGAGCATTTTTGGGGAAAAATAAAAATATGAGCCTTAAGTAATTAATTAATCATAATGTTTTAATTAAAACTTATAAAAAATTACACATTTTACATTCCAAATATCGGGATCGATTGCCATTCAAACCATATAAAAATACTAAACATTGTTAATGTTGGTCTTTAACACTGAAATAAAGTACAGAATATTGTTTTAATAGCTTAATATATAATACAATACTAACGATATATTTAAAATATGAAAGATTTTACTGAAATTGTATTTTTTTATTATTTTCTATTTAAAAAATTATATTAATATAATTTATCAATTTTTATGTTACTTACTTTAAAACTACGATCTTCGGAAAATATACCATTTTTTGCGTTAGTTATAATATCTGAAAAAATTATAAATATATAATAAAATAACGTGAAAAAAATCACAAAATATTGTTAACGTTCGTAATTGCATATTTTTTAGAACAGACGTTGTATAGTACAATTTTAATTTAAAAAAATTCTTCCGGTTGTGGTTGTGCCTGATAAATTGTATAAGTATATATATATTTAAAATATTATTATTATCACCAATGCTAAACAAATAACTTCAGTTTTAAATAAATTAGATAATTGACTAGTCAAAAATTAATAATGCCTAAGGAGATAATATAGTAATTCAAATTTAGATAAATTTGCAGGTTACGGAGTAAAATATTATTATGGTAGTCCAATAATTATTAAAATAAAAATAACTTTTAAGACAAAATCAAAAACATAAAATAAATTTTTTGAATATTTTGACATAAAAAAAATTACTCGTTGATTATATTATATTAAATTGCTTTAAAAATTAACTCATAAAATTAAAAAATAACTTATAAATTAAATTTTCACTTTTATGATCATTAATTTTCAGACTAGATAATTGTAAATTGATGATTCTTTTAATAAAATTTCTTCGACAGGTACTCATCATACTGAGTATCACAAATGACATTACTTTTGGTATGGATTTATCACATTTATCATACCTTCCTTATATCACTCGCCATTACATCCCCCATCTCATTTTCGGTCTTCCCCTCCCACTATTACCAACAACATGCATTTCCCTTACTAATAATACTGCCTCAGTCTCTTCCATCCATAATATATGCCCGAGCCATCTTAATCTATTCTCTCTCATTTTGTCTACTAACGAAGCTACCCCTATAATATCTCTGATATACTCATTTCTTATTTTATCCCCTCTAGTTACTCCACTCATCCACATTTATCATCTCATCTCAGCGACACTCATTCTCTGTTCTATCTTTCTATCTACTGCCCAACATTCTGTTCCATATATTATTGCAGGTCTCACCACTGCCTTATAAAATTCAACTTTTAACCTAATAAGGATTATTTTAACACACAGAATACCTGACGCTTCTCTCCACTTCGTCCATCCACACTTAATCCTCTGTTTCATATCCTCTTCGAAACCCCTATCTCTATGTACAACGGACCCTAAATACTTGAACCTCTCCACTTCTCCCACCACATCCCCACTTAACTTTATTTCTAGCCTTTTCCTATTCTTTCTGTGTTCCCTTTCACCAAAATCATACTCTATATATTTTGTTTTACTCCTACTAATCCTTAGTCCTTTACTATCTAGAGCTTCGCTCCACTCTTCAAGTCTACCATGCACTTCCTCAAGCCTTTCTCCTATCAGTACTATATCATCTGCAAACAACATGCACCATGGTACCTCCCCCTGTATATCCTTTGTTATCTCATCCATTACCAGGGAAAATAAGTAAAGTCTTAATGCTGAACCCTGATGTATCCTTACTCTGACCCTAAAATCCTCAGTTTCTCCACACAGACTTCTCACTTTTGTACTCGCCCCTTCATACATTTCTTCAATTAAGTTCATATACACCATTGGTAATCCTTTCTTCATTAATGCCCACTTTAAGATCTCCCTAGGAGCCCTATCATAAGCCTTCTCTAGATCAATAAATACCATACACAATTACTTTTTCCTTTCTCTGTACTTCTCTACAATCTGTCTCACACAAAATATTGATTCCATTGTTAACCTCCCAGGCATAAACCCAAACTGATTTCTAGTAACAGTTGTCTCACCATTTACCCTTTTATCTATTATCTTTTCCCAAATCTTCATACTATGGCTCATAAGTTTTATCCCCCTATAATTTCCACAATCCTGTACATCTTCTTTAGCTTTGAATATTGGTACTACACAACTCTTCTTCTACGCTTCTGGAACTTTTGCTTCTACTAGTATCTTATTAAAGAACTTTGTCAGCCATTGTATACCTAAACTTCCTAATACTTTCCATACTTCTACTGGTACTTCATCCGGTTCCACCGCTTTCTTATTTTTTATTTTTCTCACAGCACTCCACACTTCCTCTTCCTTCGTTAAATCTACCATACCCAAATTCCACTCTACCCGATCAATTGCCTGTCTCGGAAATTCCTCTTTTAATAATCCCTCAAAATAGTCTTTCCATCTCTTTATCACTTCTTTTTCCTCTGTTAACACCTTCTTATCCTCATCTTTTATACACCAAACATTGTTAAAGTCCCTGGATTATTTTTTTCTTTCCTTAACCAGCCTGTACATTGCTTTTTCCCCTTTTTTAGTTCATAACTTCTCATACATACACAACTCATCACATTTCTCTAATTTAGCTTTACTCACTGCACTTTTTGCTGCTTTAGATAAACTTTTATACTCTACCCAATCCTCCCTCACTTTGTTTTTTTGCCATTTCTTAAACTGTATATTTTTCTTTAATATTATCTCCTGTACTTCTTCTGCCCACCACCATGTTTGCTTATCCTGTGGCATATTACCTGTACTCACGCCCACGATATTCTTAGCAGCTTTCTTAACACCCTCTGCTACCTTTTCCCACATTTCGTTTATATTTCCTTCCATGTTCCACATTCCTGTCCCAATTAGTTTTAAGTTAGTGTAAATAGGTTTATTATTAAAATATTTAATAGAAAATGATTAATTTTGCACTTACAGATGACTGTCCCACTATGAACAGAATTGCAAACACGACATTTGCGATACGTGTACTTTCCATTTTACTTCAGAGACTATATGCGTTGTGCTGACAAAGTAAATGGGTCCGATCGTTCAAAATAACTAAATCGATCGAAAACTACTAACAGTATTTAGGCTCACTCGCTGAACAAAACAGTAATTAATGCGATTTCCTATAATTACAAAAAGCCTTTCAATCCTATCGTGTCTATAGTTAATTAAAAGCCAATTATGTTATATATAATTGTTTCAATAATATTGACCAACATAATAATATAATAGTATATAATGTACATTGTATATGAGTATGTATTGTATAATTATTATTATACCTTCATATCATAGTGTTGGATATATAGATATTTTACCTCTATTTCATTATTTTTTTTTTTTGGTAAGACGTTGTTTACTGATACCAGTCACCATTAATTAGATTTGTTTATTTATATAATTTCGGTATTATTTTAAAAATATGTATGCCTATTAAATTTGTATAATACTATATTGGCTTAAAGCTTGGTAATTTATTATATTATGGTTCCACGAATTTGCCAATGATATGTATAATATGTTTTTATTGTGATTGGTGAACTTTAACATGTTTTTACATGTTTCTAGCGAGCATTTCAGTGCTTCAGAACACTTTTATGTGCCTTTCGGAACTTTTTTTTTTTAAAATATGTATTTTAAATAGTTATTACAATTTTATAAACATGCTAAAAAATGATGTCAGTTGTAAAAATTATGTTTTACATCCTATTTGGAATAATGAAAAAAGTTGAGTTGCAATCGGAAATTTTAGATTCAAAGCTTAAAAGTCTTACGACAATGGGTTTTGTTATATTTTAATATTATTTTTCTGTCTATACCCAAAAAATCTATAAGAAAAATGTTTCAATCATTAAATGTAGCACTATTTTCTGTCAGAAAATTGCATCTAGTTTTACTTTAGAAAGGTCATTTTACGATTTTCTTTATTTTTTTCGATAAACGCGTAAAAATACTATCAAAATATTAGCATAGAAATCAAAAAACACGATTGTTGGAAAATTCTTTATAACACCAAAAAAAAATAAAAAATTATGCTACAGGGGCACAAAAATGTTAATCCATTTTAATGCTATTTATTATAGCACTATTCAAATTTAAGACATTTAATTTATAATAGACTTACTTTTAATTTTAAAACCTGAAAATTTAATACAGTGATAAAAATATGCTTTCTAGCAATAATCGGTTTCAAAAAGCGATTCCATTTTTTCTAAAAGAATTTATTATTTTGATATGAAATATGTTGGAATATTGGGGAAATAATGAAATTTTCACCAAAAACGTATGTAAGTGGCATTTTTAAGTAAGCATTTTTTTTTTTTAAATATGTATTATTTGATTATTAAAATAGTGGTGATGTTAGAATTTGGTTTTAAATTTATAGGTACATCAAATTGATATTTAATGATTATATCATATCCGTTTAAGAATTATGTTTTTTATGTTTTTTAACAGTCATGATCACGTAGTCTTGTGGTAGCTGATCGTGTTGTTATGCGTGGAGTCTCTGGTTCGAATTTACAACCTTTACAACCTATTAAATATAAAGTGCAAAAAATTGATTTTTTGCACTGTTTACAACATATTTTATTTATTATATTACGATTATATTACCTATATTTTCATATATATATATATATATAATATTAGTATAAGATATACATATATATCTATATAGTTATTGTCTAGTATATGCATAGAAGATTGTTTTACAATGAGTTTTTTTTAGGTAGAAATGATATATCATTGCTTTCAAATTCAATATATCCATCACCAGTATCTTACCAACGAGCGAAGTGTTTTCACCCCTACTGACTAGCGTATTTTTCTTTAATTTTAATGACAGTTTATAACTAATCTGGGAACCAAGTATTAAGAATAGTTATAAACAAAAGTAATCGTAATTTTGAGAAATTTTACAAATAATGATGTTTGATAGTATTGATGATCGGTATAAAATATAACGCGATTAGTCATATTGTTATTCTTGATGTCACAATTGCTATTAATAACTAATATTAAAACCATTCGTTATTTGAGGAACTATTGTTATACTTACATATTATATTTATATGATTTTTAGATGATGGGTACTAGTTCTGATGTAAGACATATGGTTACCAGACCTCGAAAATTACCTGGATTGCATATCATAACGGTAGATGTTGCCTAAATGGCAAACACGTACACTCATTAGAAAAACAGAGAGTAATAATAAAAGGGCGTTGGCTGTGTAATCATAATATAATAATACTTTAAAACGATAATTAAGTATTATACACAACATTACGAAAAGACAATAACAATAATAATAATAATAATAATAATACATAATATATGGTAAATAAAACAAAGATTGGGACGTGGATGAGTAGGACGGATAAGAGATAAGAAAGGTCGGCGACTTTATACGGTCAAGATTTTAATAATTTTAATTGCCTTAACAATAGTATTAAGTATCAATGGCACAAGAAAGAGAGAATATGAATATTTAAAAAAGTAAGGAATATATTATTTTTTGTAACGATTGACGTCACTGAGGAAAAAGTTTTTTCTAAATTGGTCTCAGAAGAAATACAATCAATAAGTGGGAGGTTGCGGACAAATTCATATCAAAACTAGCTGATTCATCATTTAGAGCATCAGTACCTATTGACCTGCTAATTGGCGGAGGATTTTTTTTTAACTTCCTAGAAACGGAACGCATTTCTTTGGGTATCGTTCAAGGGATATTTCAAGGAACACTCCATTGCGTGCTCTGTGTTCTTTTCTAAGATACGATTTGATGTGTGTAGGTGGTCAGTTAGAAAACTCAGATATACCCTAAGAATAAAAGTACTTCCTTTTCACCATAAGGTCACTAGATGGATTTTGCAAGGAATTCATGAACAATTATTGCACTGTGGCCCACAATTATTGCTAGCATAGACTCGTCTTTTGTACTGACCGTAAAGGGGCGGTTGATTGCACATTCGAAGGCAATTCATTGTGTCCAATGTTTTCAGGCTAAACCAAAGTTTCAAACACCTATAATGGCTTCATTGTCTCGTCGGCGAGTGTAATGTTCACCTCCGTTTACAATTTCTAGAGTTGATTTTACGGGTCCAATAACTATACGCAGTGGAATACGTGAAAAACCTGGTAAAAAGGCATGGATAGCGATGTTTATACATTTCGCCACTAGAGCCGTTCACATAGAAACAGTTAACGACTTGACTAGAAGCGCATTTATGGTAACGCTTCTGGGGTTCATATCAAGAAGAGGGAAACCTAATACTATATAGAGTACAAATTATGTGGTACAAATTTTGTAGACGCGCAAAAAGAGTTATCTACATACATAAACAAGGTTGGTCAACGAGTGGTGTCGGAAGATATAGCTGGGAAATTTAATCCTCCATCAGCTCCTCACTTTAGAGGATTATGGGAAAGTGCAGTCAAGAGCGCAAAGCACCATCTGATCTGAGTTGTCCAAAGGACAATGTTATCACTCGGTGAGCTTCAAACACTTCTTTGCCAGATTAAAGCTTGTCTGAATTCTCGTCCACTCACCCTTTTAAGCAGTGATCCTTATATTTCGGAACATATTAGACCTGCGAATTTCTTAATAGGACGTCAGATGATCTTTTACGAATCAGACCGGGTATACTTAAAAAGATAGAAGTTGGTACAATGTATGCTGCAAAGTTTTTAGAAGAGATGGCACTTGGAGTACCTGCCTCAACTTTAAACTAGAAACAAATGGACCACAGGGACAAGGCCAATTGTAGTGGGTAATGTAGTGATTGTTAAAGAGAATACTCCACCAACAAAATGGAGCATAGCCTGCGTTATTAATACACACCCAGGAAAGGACGCAATAGCACGAGTAGCAACAATACAACTTGCAAATAGGACTCAAGTAAGGAGACCAATGTTAAAATTATGCCGGCTTCTTATTGAGGATATCGAGGATATTTTCAACAGGGGGGGGGGAATTTAATGCTAAAAACTATCTGAGTCATATCGCGGTGCCACCGCCGTAATCAACGGTCTATTTTATTTACCAGCGGCCTCCTAATTAAAACACACACACACATATTAGATATAAATAACTGTTTATCTGTTTTGTAAATTATTATTGTTGTTTCGTCGTTGTTACACTCGAGTTTCGTTCGACAGTGTCAATGAGGAACATAGTTAGATGGATAAAGTGATAATTATTGTATTTTTTCAATCAAAAAACCGTGTATCACCGTCCATGTACCTACGTGTGACTTGGTTTTTAATTCATCTTTATAATTAATTTTTTGTATTAAGTGTACGCTAATCGGCACCATTATTAAATATGCATTAATGTTTTAAGTCGTCTAACTTCATCCGCCGTGCGATTTAGACCTGTACTGAGTGTACGTACCTATATACAATTTTACCGCTAATTATTGATATATTGTGTTTTCGGCACAAATTGCCGTAATATTGTGTAGACTCAAATAGCCTTTTTTTTTGTATCAATTACAATTCATTTTTATATTGTGCACATCTACACAAATTGCATTGTAAATTGTATACTTGTAAGGCTCTAATAGCCATTTTTGTTATATTTATTTTTGTATCTGTTAATTGTTGTGAGTGTGTTAAATTGAATTAATAGGTAGGTAGCTACTGGCCAGTATACGGTCCATGATTTAATTGTGAATAACTATTTATTTTTATATCTATATATCTGTATTGCTATAATTTATATTGTTATTATTTATTTGTACCTATCAGCAATATAGCAACACTAATTTATTAACCTATTTAGTTATCATTATTAGAGTTACCTTATTGTCCATTAGTCTAAGTCCATATACACATACAAATATACACAATTACACACACTACCTATATACTAGCACTCACAGGATTTGCCCGAAGAATCTGTTCACCTCATATTGATTGCTATAGACACATAAACTAGAGGTAGGTCGATCTTTAAATTTAGGTGTTGAACCAAACTCGAACCGAACTATGAGGTTTAACCCTTTCAAACCCCATGTCCTCTCAGGGGGACATTCTCTATGATTAATTTTTTCTTCCCTATAAAACTGTTTTTACGTACTGAAAAAGCGTGTTTATTATCATGAAAGTAGTGCAGATTACGAAAAAAAATAATATAAATGATGTAATTATTTTGACATAAGAACAACACCGTAATATACTTATTCAATATTTTTGTAAACAAATTTCTTATCGTTGTCGATAAGAAATGCTATTATTTTTGTGGAAGAATTGGTTTTCAAAATCTATCTATTTTTTTTTTGCCATAACAATATCATAATCAACTAGTACGAATCGTCAAAACTTCCCTAACATGAATATGGGTGATAATACAGCAACTGTTATGTATGTCCTCCACGAGGGACATCGGGCGCTTACGATATCAAAATATAACAATCGTATTATGATAATATTGTTATCAGTAGATGACAAAATATGTTGTTTTTTTAATTTGTTGTTTGTTTATGACTTATATGTTATATTATTATAAGTTATTAGTATTTATATAATTTAAAACTTAATAATTAATATAGTATTAATTATATAGTAATAATTTTATCGGATGATGAAGATGTTTCAAATGAATGTATTGATTTAAATTTAATTGATTTACCTACTCCATAAACACCCGATGTCCTTCACAGGGGAAAATCTAATAACTCGTTGAAAAATGGTCGAAAAAAAAATTTGAAAACAGTTTTGGCTTACTAATAATCCACTGATTATGAATTAGCTAAAAAAAAAATTCTAACCATAAAAAATTAATTCTGGGTCTAAAAGGGTTAACTTAACTAGTTAGTTTGATGCACTGTATACTCAGTGCCGGATATAGGGGGGGGGGTCTGAAATGGGGCCCTTGTCTCTAGCGCTATTACGATGGTGTCCAAAATTTAAAAATATTCAAGTTTTTTGTCTTGCTTCTAAAGTGGGGTCCTATTTATTGCTTTTAATTTTTTAATAGAAGTTTCGGAAGAAATATTAACGAATGATCTATTTTTTTTTTTTTGTTTATTAAAATTTAAAAAGAACGCTACAATTATTTTTGCTCCGGGTGACAAATTCTTTTGATCTGGCACTGTGTATACTTATCAAATTATCTAGTTAAAAATGTCTATGAGTAAGTTATTAACTAGTTAAATATTTAATGTAACATGTATGTAAAAATTAGGATTTAATATCCGGTTTTAATTTCTGACTTTAACTAATTGAATTATTATAATTAATTAATTTTAGACTTCTAACTATTTTAAAAATGTTCGAACTAACTATAAGTCAATTTTATCGTATACTTTGCTCATTCTTGATAATACAAATATTGAGTATCTAAAATTAAATTATAATAACCATTTGATATATTTATTATTGACAATTCATTTAAGTTACTGTTCTTATAAAAATATATTTTTCAAAAACAAAAAAACACAATTATTTCCTGACAGTAAGTTTAATGCAAAATAAAGAGAGCTTTTCTTATCTAGAAAATCGCTTATCCGGCAAACTAAAAGTAAGATTGCTGACTTGTTGATTTATTATAGGGTTCCGAATGTAATCGGATCACAACTATATATTCCATATGGATTTTCAAAGAAAGACATTATAACTTTGTTTCAACGCTAATTTAAAATAATAGCGTATTATTTAAATTTTAAACTTATGGTATAAAAAGCAAGGCTATATATATATATATATATATATATATCATAGGTGTTGTAAATATAATATTAAAATGAACCTAAATAGGTTTAATCATTCACAGAAATGTATCAAAGTTACATGTTTGTTTTTTTTACACTATAAAAATTCAAAAAAGTTTTTTACATATATATATATACCAATATGGTCCCTATAATATGATATATATTGTGTAGTACTACAAATATTTAATTGCGTTTTCAGCTGTATTAAATATTCTTCAGTTATATTATAATTGAACAGTCGACAAATCACCTCTCGACCCGTGCAAAATTTGATCCTGATGGAATCTCAAAATGAGTCCTTATAGGTAATAATCTACTTTGTATGCATTAGGTACGCCGCTATCTGACGGAACAAATCTTTAGAATTCCAACGTGACGTACTCTCAATAACGATTTAGTTACTAATGACCACACTGAATTCAATTGTCCATAACGTTTTTCATACCCATTATAAATACAATTTAAACAGTTATTTCCGTATTATTAAATATATCGACACTAAATTGAAATCGTTTTTGTACGTAATACAATTATCTCGATATTCTGAGGTGATAGGAATAAGCACTTTTTATTACAAAATGCATAACAAATTTTTTTACGGGAACAACATAAACTTATATTTAATTATTGATACTCATTATTTTTTTTTTTTGTTTTACCTGATTTTTTAAAATACGTTCACATACTCATTCTCTCTTTTGAACTAATTTTTTTCGATTTTTGCTTTTTAAGATTGTATTTGTCCTTGGCTTTCCTTCGTTAAATAAATCAGCAAACAGAGTTTGTAGTTTCAACAAGATGGAATGACCTGCTAGAGTATCGATAATGGTTTTTCGAACTTTGAGTCTACTATTAGTTTTTACTACTCGAGTCACTGGACATGCCACTATATGCAATATATAATTTTGAGTGGAGCCAAGAATCTATTGATTTTACAATAATGTTTATTTTTATTTTTTCTGAAAACAATCTAGGTAGAAAGAGTTTTAGAGAAATAGCTATTTGTATAAAAAAATTTGTTTTAAATGATATATTCCAAGGGTCGTTTTTGATTTTCTCAGTAGTTTTCTTAAGCGTAAAGAAAAATTACATTTAAAAACAGCAAATTTTTATAAATTGAATAATTGCAAAAAAATTACAAAAATTACCAATTATTACTAAAATAATACAATATATAAGTCATGAAATTTTAAAGTTTTTTACCTTTTATAGTTTTGTCATAATATTATAGATACTTGTAAACCGTATAATTATAATATATACTACTATATAAAATAGCACCACTCAAAATTATATTTTATAGAATGATGTAATCATTGCATACAAATTTAATGTATCTACTATTATCGGAATTTAGGAATTTATAGTTTGTTAACGTAAATGTAAACTAGTCGCCTTTTTATTTTGTAACTAATAACGTAACTTAGTTACTTTTTAAAAGAACTTACCCAAAACTGTATGCATATTATATTATACATATTGCCTATATGTTATCAAAAGTAATTTGTAACGTCATTGCTTTTGATGAAATGTAGTAATATATAACTTGATAAATATAGTTATAGGTAACGTGAAAATGGTATGAATATGTGTGTTTAACATAACGTGTAACGTAATGTAATAACTTTTAAAGGTAATTTATCCAACACTGTTCATAAATCAAAATTAAAAACATAAATTATTATTCTAAAACGTACTAACTGTAAAGTTTCGCCGGGAGTAGCTGTCCGGAGAGCCGCGTACGCGGACACCAACAGGGCTGGTATGCCCCAACCGATCGAGTGCAGAAACGGCATCACTTTGGACTCGGTAAGGAACGTGACTACCAGCAAGGTGTGCAGATACAACCCCTCGCAGAACATCCAAAAGTAAGTAGCCACCAGAAAGTACTGGACCAGGACATGGAGAAGTTTGCAGCCTAACTAAAAATTGGAATAAACATAATTTATACTACGGATAAAGTATACTACGCGCCTAAAAAGTGGATAACGCATATTGGGCGCAGTCAATAGTTCAAGTATAATTTTACAACAATTAACATAGATGGATGCCTTTAAATTGATTTTTCAATATTACGAGTTATGAAAAATAATTGCAAACACATTTTTGGTTAGGGCACTGTAAAAATTTATTTATTTTAAAACATCGAATCTGAAATAAACACCGAACAAAATATGATTCACTATTATGCGGTCAGTGATATAAAAAAACTTAAAAATGATCATCTGCGAAAATTGTTATTCTACATTATGTCTATCTACCAATTGTCTCGTGTGTAATATATGAGTACATAAAACATTTTATACCACATTATACATACATCTTCCGTTGAGAACTCAATGGCAATTATCTCTGAAAAGTGTAGTTCGGGCCATGACATTACTTTTTGCAAACTAAGTAAGTACAATAAAAAATATTATCTTTGGTAATTTGGATGACTTACCCCATTTGTCATCAGTACCGGCAGATTGTCGACCACTGCTTCGTACCATACTAACCACAAACAATTATTTACGGCCAGTGATATAAACAAATTCTTGTGTATTTGTATTCTTGTACAAGTAAGACTCCTGGAAAATGATAAGGCATGCATTTTTTTTTTAATCCCAACCGGGTAGTTAAAACAAATAAAATAAAATATTGCTGTCCACATACACAGTTTGTGAGATCTAAATGCACCGTAGGCCATCTGTCTGTGCCCAAAAATGGTAAATTTTTTACGATACAAATGAACAAATAAGACTTTTTAAATTATTTCTGAGTCTAATGCTATATATTAAGTATTCATTATGAGGGCAATTATTCTCAAAATTGCTTAGAAAACTTTTCAAACATCAAAATTATACACGCAATCAGTGAGTTCTAAATAATAATCCAATTCAATTCGAATATAATATATGAGCTTATCAAAGTGGAACAACTATGCGAATATAACTAAAATATTCAGATAGGCCGATATTATTTCACTGGAATCTCATTGCAACTTGAAAAGCTCTGCTGTAAATTGCGTCGAAAGATCTGCTGCTTTGGTAGAAAGAAAAACATGTAAATCCTGAATATACATATTATACATATTTATATAATATTGTTTACACTGTTTGTAACTCAAACGAATTTATACCGGAAATGTGGTTAAATATTGAATATATTATATCTTCAACAAATAAAATCCAATAAGCATTATATGGTGTTTATTTATTGGTAATTATTTATGCACCGGGTAACATTATTTATTTAATAATTATGTATTCATTCTCTATATACACGTATAACGTATATTCTGTGAAATTTTTATATTTTTAATTATCATTCTACAATTGACTATATAAATATTTCGAGTAAATATTGTGAATTATTTATATTTTAAATTCGTATTTACAGCGTATATTATATATTAATAAATTTGTTGATAAACATAAATCAGAAATATGTATGCGCCCGTACTAACTATTTAATATGCCTCAATTTCGTATAAAATAAATCCATACAGAACCATGTAAAAGTATTTAGGTAGTACTTTTCAATTGTAAAATGTATATAATTACAAGTATCCCAGCTACATTGTAATTATTATTATTATTATTATTATTATCAGTATTATTATTATTATTATTATTATTATTATTATTATTATTATTATTATTATTATTATTATTATTAAAGTTATTATTGTTATTTTTATTATTGTTATTGATCATTTTTACGAACGAAATTGCGCATAAAATGAGAAAATAATGACTTATTTCGATCATTGGGCAGGTAGGTATTCTTTTTTTTCTATCCCTATTTATTTTATAAACGCATTTATTTAGATTAAAATTCAACAAAAAAAAAAAAATAATAATAAATAAAAACTTTTTAAAAATATATGGCAATTAATCAAAAAAATCTAAATATCCCGTTCATAGCTGAATTGAAAGTAAATATGTGATGCACGCGCGAATGAAAACAAAAATAGTATTATTTATTGTGCAACTGGTGATTTATATTTACCGACACATCCCATGGGCCGAAAACCGCAACTATACATAACACATCGGTCAATAATGTTATTTTTGAACCTTTTTCTACCCCGTTAAACCAAATATTGTACAATATATGTTGAAAAATTATTAATTTCAAACGTGAAATTATCGCCACAAGAACCTATGTCTCGTGAATTATGGTCATATTTTATACTTAAAAAATGTGTTAACTATATATTGTTTTTTGTAACAGGGGATTTAAAACAGGGTTAATATTTAGGTTGAATAGTTTTTTTTTATAAGTGCCTTTATTTTGGACGAAATTTTACAACACTGCAATTATTAGATAAAGTGTTTGTTGTATACAAATGAAGGGGGAATAATAATAATTAAATAACTAAAATATAAACGAAAAATATATTAAAAACCATTCTTAACTTTATATAAGTGTATATCAAAGTGTAAATAACACGAGAAGAAGTGAAATATCGGTAGAAAATTAATCGAAAAAAAAGAATATCGGAAAAAAAAATCTTTTCTTTTCTAAAAGGCTCACTGATATGCCTGACCATTTTCCTATGATTTTATTCTCATATTGCATCATTTTCTACTAGAAATCAACAATATTTTTCCATGTTCCCACTCATTCCACGTCTTTTGGACATAATCATTACGTCCACAGAATGTTACATAACTTAAATAATTCTAACTTCCATCTATATTTAAATTCTAAGGCTCTATAGGTACAATGCCATTATTACTATAATATCCATATATTTTCTCATTATACATTATTTTATATATACTGTAAAATATAATAAACTGCCTGTACCGGTGTTAATTACTTACTTAAAAAATTAAATGAGTAACCAACGGGTGATATCTATGCTAGGAAAAATAAGAGCAAACAAAAAGGATATAATAGGTATAAACGAAGGGAGTAATATTTTCAAAATATGATTTATATATTGTTTATCATTTTTAAGATTAATTTTAAATGTAAAGTCAATAATGGTAAATACTATAATATTAGAATATAGGAAAAAAAGTAATTTGTAAATCGAGTTTTTTAGTTAATTGAAAAATTATAGTTTAGGTTTTGATTTACAAGTTTATACATTTCAAATAGATACAATAAAGTAGGTATGTAAAATGTGAATGTCTTACGCAAATCCGCAGTATTTTAGATTAGATTTAATTTTAAAATGTACGTACATATTTTCTGCCTATGTTTACATATGAATATTGCATTAGTTATCTTATATTTTACGATACCTATATTAAAATTAATTAATTGAAAACATTTAAAGGTATGTTATAGCGCACACAATTTGAATTCTGTATATATTGTCTATATTGTTTTTGAAACTTAAAGGCATATACGTGGTAAATCCATAACTTAATTATTATTTTTTAGGTCACTTTTGTGTAAACGATGGGCCCATATTGTTCCAATTTTCTTCCCCTTGTATTCACGCCCTTACGCATATTATACAATAAATTATTGGTTACTCACCAAAAGTTGTATTCCCTACAAAGTCCTAGTGAATATTATTCATATATAAATATATACATAAATATATATATCGAAGACGTATTAATGGAAGTATCATGACAAAATAGATGAGTATTATCGGAGTTGACACATTTTTTTCCCCGTGTGCGCATCTCTTTTTCACCCGGCCTATAACGTAGTTCACCACGTTTCACTGGTCTAATATTTTGTCATTCACATTTGAATTTTGATGGTGATTAAGTAAACAATAACGATTAAACGTAGATTATAACAACTTAAATCGTAACAAATAATATCAAATATAATTTATTAAAATTATACGTGCACTAATAAATAATTAACAAGTAAACACAGGCAAGAATACAAAACGTAATATTGGCCAATAAGCGGTGGCGAGTGAATATTTTATCGGGTTGTGCGTATCAAAAATCTGCGATGATACTTATCCATTTTGTCATGGGAAGGATCATATAAAATTAATCCTCCGCTAACACTTATCGTAATAATCATATAGACTTCATTTGTCGCAAATCCATGAAAATACCTGGTTTTATAAATCGTAATACTTCGGGCTTCCCTGATATACGCACGTTAACTACTCTTTATATATCGTTGGTACGTTCGATTCTTGAACATGCTTCTATAGTTTGGTCTCCTTTTAATGTCTCATCTATCGAACTTATTAATAAAATTTAAAATAAATTTTTTAAAATGGTATCATTTCGTTGTGGAACTAACTCAACTTGTCTAAAATCTCTAACCGAGAGACGTATCAATTTCGATTTACTTTTATTTTTAAATTATTTAATGGTCTTATACAGTGGTTCTCAACGGGGGCCCCAGTGGGCGGTGAAGGGTTACCGAAAGGCGGTGAACTAGGTTTGACTAAAACTAAAAAAACTAAAATTTTTAATAGCCTTCCTTTTCTCATATCTCGTCGAGCGAGGGTTCAGCACTGCAACAGATTTAATTACAAAGAAGAGGAATCGACTTGATATCGTGAAAAGAGAAGACTTACGACTTATGTTAACAAATATCGAACCTAATGTTAAAAAACTTGTTAAAAACCACCAAGTTCGACCATCTCACTGAAGTTAATTTTTCATACAACAATCAAAAATCATGTCTACAAAAAACAAATAAGCCTAGCAATATTTTTTTTTAATAATCTAAAAAATGTATTTATTATTATAAAATATAAATTGATAACATTACTAA
>JAIPRL010001518.1:0-80515 GCA_025469235.1 Pemphigus obesinymphae | reverse complement strand
AATTTGTTAACAGAGAAAAAAAAAAAAAAAATAAATAAATAAATAAATAAACATCATTGTAAAACCACTAGCTCCCTCGCTACGCTCAGAATCTAAAATACATACTTAAATTATTTTTATAAATATATGAGAATAGCACGGAGAAAGAAATATTTTTAAAATGTATATCGTATTGTGGCATATATTTTTGAATTGCCTGAAATTCGACGTATTATATAGGGGTTATATCATATAATTCATTGGGATAAAATCCAGTAAATTTATTTCAGATTAAAGAATGAAAATAAAATCAAGCACTTACACTAAATTTCTGATGATTGAACTACCTACTTCAGTATATTTTTTAATGCGAAGTGTTTATTTAAAGGCTTGTTACATGCATCCATCTATATAATTTAACATTTAACGTTAGTATAATTCAAAAAAATAGAGTGCTCTTCGCTCGTTAGGTGTCAATAGGGGTGGAAGCACTTATCGGATAGGATACTCTTAGTAAATGTATTGCATTTAAATGCAATGGTTATTCGAAATAAACGATTCTGAGCGCAGTTTCGGTGTACTATTATACATAACTATTAATACTAATGATGTTGTTCAGTATATTTAATATTATATCAAAAGAGTAAACGTAGAAAAAATGTTTATTTAGTGCTATCTTCTGTATATACTATAAAATATAATATTTATTTAGAATAGCTTAATTTAAATTATGTACATAACTGTTACTTTCAAACATACATTTAGTATATTTATTTACTATATTTTATTTAAAGTTTAGTGACCGAAAATGTATTTTCGCCATTTTTTCGTTATTTCTTGGTAGTTTTTCCTTACGCATTAAAAAACTATTATGAAAATCGAAAAATGACCTCTTAAATGTATCAACTAAATGAAATTTGCTACCGGAAACCGGATAAGCTTGTAATGATCGGAGCACTCCTTCTGGTAGAAAATATGTTTACAAAAAAATAAAAATTAAAAATTAAAATTAAAATAAATAAACATCATTGGAAAACCACTAGCCCCCTCGCTACGCTCAGAATCTAAAATATTTTTTTTCGTCGATTTTTAAAATTTAGTTCAAGTATTGCACGACTAAAGTTATATTAAATTTCATTTTACCAACTATATTTGGATTTAAATACCTTAAAATTCATAATTTTGTTGAAAAAAATGTAAACGATGTAACGTAACGCATTTAGGCCTCGTCAGAAACGTCGCGCGCCTATGTATACCTACCGGCACCCCACACCATCGTTGTCGTCGACCGGCTCGGTACGGTGTTTAATACGCATATCCACCACCCTGAACCGTTCGAACTCGGCGACAATATTTAATTGTAAATTATTTTATATGTAGATATTTATGTTTGTAAATGCTAGCCAAGTCTTCCCCTCTCTTAAATAATCTTTTTACGGCTTCCCGCAATTATGCGATTGCGTGCGCTCGAGTTCATTTTTTTTTTCTTCCTATCCACCTGCTCGAGGGAACATCTCCATCGACAACCGGAGTCTTTCTTTATTTTTTTGTGTCCATTTATTTTTTCCAACGTATACTATGAAGATGGAGTAGTGGCCAGAAGTCACTCCCGCGGTGAGCTCCACCGGCGCCAATGGATGATGTATGGCACAGCCTGCACATCGGGTAATATTCGTTTTATTATATATATTATATACCTTGGCCGGTATCATACCTGTGATGTTGTATATATTCTTTCACTGTACGAGTTTTATGCCACAGGCTTTCTCGGCAAATAAATTAATTCAATGAAAATAAAATAAAAGAACTTAATACATTCAAAAATACTTTATTTTTTTACTTACATTTTCGATAGGTACTCTAAAAAATCTTATGACCTCCTTCACCACTACGGTGTTATACGGGTCATAGGTTGGCGACCCAGCTATATACCAGTGGCGTCAGTAACCGTAGTGTTACGACTATAAAAAAAATCGTGACTACAGATTTTCGAGATTTTTGTATTTTAATTAGAGTAACGTATTTTTAACATTAAATAAAATTATCAAGTCTTAAAACCTAAAATTACCCCATTTAAGACTTAGAAACCTCAAAACTAAAATGTTTATAAATAGCCTAAAATTACAAAAAAAATTTAAAACATTTTAATCAACGAGAATATATTTCTAAACTAAATATTCGATGTCAATTTCAAGATTTTAAAGTTATTATTTTCGATATTACAAAGAAATGAAAATTCTCGATTTGACGAAATCGTATTTTTGCCGTTTTTTCGTAATTTTTTGGTAGTTTTATCTTACGCATTAAAAAACTATTAAGAAAATCGAAAAATTACCCTTTAAAAGTACCCACTAGATCAAATTTTCACCGGAAACTGAATAATCTTGTAAATGATCGGAGCATTCCTTCTGGTAGAAAAAGTGTTTACAGAAAAATAAAAAAATAAACATCATTGTAAAATCACTAGCTCCTTCATTACGTTCAGAATCTAAAAATACAAAAATACTAAATCTTAGTACATTCCTACCTGAATAAAACTATTGACAGTTGACATGATGCTATTTAATAATTTGATTAAATTAAACTTTCAACTTTCCGCGCATTCGCCAATTCAACATAAGTGATGTAAAATGTGAATACGACACGAAACGAAAACACGTAAATTCACAGTTGCAATCGTTCAAAACAGCAATATCTTCATAGATCAATGAACATAAGCACGGTTTATGGTTAAATAATAAATTTCTATAAACTATAATAAGCATCGAAAAATGATAACAATTTGAAAGAGACAGAGAGTAGGTATGACAAGGTAAATTGGCTATCCTCAATAATGATAGGTAGGTATCACAGTTTATGATATCTTAATGTACCTTGAACCGTGTTAGGTACTAAAAATGAACGTTTTATCGCTCGCTATTTTCATAGTAAAACCGTTAGATAACATAATGTTAATTGAAACAAAATATTTCTAGTGTTAATTCAACACCATCGAATATTAAAATGTTATAAGAGTTATGTTATCTAATTTCATCATTAATAACTTAATGTAATACCTATATAATAGTTGAATTTATTCTAAATAAGTAACACGTATGATAATAATAACTTATGGAATTGACAAAATTTTTAAATTTTCGTCTATTTTATACGAGGTACCTACGTATTTATACTACACACATATTATATTAGACAAACTCAATTTTCCTCTTATATTTATTACAACAGATAATTATTTACAAGTAAAGGGTAATTTGAACTAAAGTATAGTGTTATTTCAGTAGTTTTATAATGTTAAAATTATACCAATATATTTTTCGTTCATTCATAAAATAAAGTCATAACGACTATTCAGTATAAACCAAATTAAAACAAAACTTATTATTCGGTGTTTGAATAATACAAACACCTGGCATTGACGAACACGCCGAGATCACCCCCCCCCCCTCTCACCAAAAACTGTAAGGGGGAAACAATGGATTTAGTGAAAATATTAAGTTAAAATGTATCAGGGTCGCATTAATCCCGAGTGGTCTTTTATCACTGCAACTCCCCCTCCCACCATATACTATAAGGGGGAAATATTGGTTTTAGTGAAAATATTAATTTAAAATGTATCAGCGTCGCATCAAACCCGAGTGGTCTTTTATAACTTTCACCTTCCTACCACCATAAACTACAAGGGGGAAACATTGGATTTAGTATTAAGTTAAATAAATATATTAATTATCAACTCATTAACTTAACTTGTAAGACCATCCCTTCACACTCCCACATACAATACATACACGTCCTTACTATTAACCTCCCTTCAACAACCCTTCAAATTATTTCTTTTTGAAAAATTGTATACTGATATAATATCTATGACGATAAGTCGATATTTGAGGTTAATATTTTAGATTAATAACTGAAATTGATACACAGTATTGAGAAAACTGTTCTTCGATCTTGTTTAAAAATCCCAATAACTTACACGTTTTAAACTCTATAGACATATTAAATACATTTACGTAAAATTTTGCATAGGCGATGCTGTTCAAAATCTATGGATTATCGAATTTAAACTATTGCTATAGATTCGATTTGTTTAACAATATTTTTTGTCTACAAAATTCAAAATATCTCGAGTTCTTAATTTTTCTCCTTACATTGAATATTTTTAAAATTTAATATCGATTATTGGTGTCATTTTGCGTCCTTTAAAATCTTGTACTCTGGGCGTATGCAACTTTTACCCCTCTTACTACGGCCCTGTTGATCAGACAATTAATAATATATAATATTATTGTTATGTTATAATAAAATTATATTATATTGAATTTATTGAAAATAAAAAAAGTGTTAAAAATTTCACGTGTACTTTTATAGTTTATTGTGTAAGATAGTTAGAAAAATGGAGTCAGCCCAATAGATGTTTGATTCGGTCATCCCTAAGATTTATTGTTAAATGTATGCATTTTCATACATAATTCTTATGCACCATGCAATAGTAGGGTATCTCTGTCCATCATAATATCATCGTGTTTGCATTTTTACATTTTTTTTTTGTCATTTATTTCGTATAGGGTTCAACAGCAAAATCGAAGTGACGAGTTGTAAATTTCCAACTTTTGAAAATAAATTTATGAAGTACTAGCTAGAGGCTATTCGTAGATAATTAAAATATTTGGTTCACAGAATCCGGTTGTGAATGACAGATACATTTGCAATAAATGATCACCTTCCAATTCTCTGAAATATTTGACATCATATTCAGGACGCCTAGAAAGTTTAATTACATTTACCGAACTTTCTAGACGTACACGAGTTTAGTCCTGCGCACAGTTTTGCGAACATAATATATCTGGCATGGATTATAGACATATACGAGATATTTTGTAAGCGGATGGAAACGAGAAAATTAGGACTGTAATACGTTTCTGGGTGGCTGAAGCTCTCAGTTTACCGAAATCATCCGAGTAATTTTCCACAAGTAATTATTATTACTATCATTGTTCCGGGGCCAAAATCTTACGGCTAACGTAATGATTAGCGTCTGTGCGCGAGTTTCACGGTTGTTATCGTATATTAGAATTATAATATTATAATAATATACGACATTATTATTACCAAAATATTATATCCAATAATAGACATTTACAAAAAATAAGACCCCATTATAAAGGGAATTCAATGTTTTGATTTATAATTAATTGAAATGGTTGGAAAAAATATTGGACAGGTAAGAATTTGGAGTATTTATATAGTTAGGCATATGTTTGTAATTTGTATACGTGTATAGTTAGAGTATTGAAAACACATTTTTCGTATAGTTTTTTTATATATTTTCAATGCATCTGTTATGTAATCAAATTTTTAAGCTTATACTGAATTCAGTGGCGTATTCAGAATTTTTCAATGATAGATGGGGGGCTTGAAAATAAATAAGTAGGTACCTATTCAGTAGACACAAGATTATGCATGCAAGAATAAAGTAGGTGCTTTTTCAATGTTATAATAGAATATTGTTTATATATATTATATATATTTACAGGACGGGATAGATCGGAGGTACTCTGGACCCCTCAGAACTAAAAAATACTGGTTTAAAAACCTTGAAAATCTATAATTCATGATTGAAGATAGAATTTTTTTAAATAATAAAAACTGAAAATAGAATTTGATGACTTGAAAAAATAATATTAATGCCTTAAAAGGCAAAAAATGAATATAATTGCTAAATTGTAGATTCTGAGCGATGCAATTTATTTTCTCGTTTTACGATTATGTTATTAGTTTTATATTTTTCTGTGTGAAATTTATTGACCAGAAGACGTCATGATTTAATTTTGTATAATATACCCTTTTTTTGGCATAATATTTTATCAACGTGGTATTTTTAAGAAGTAATTTGTTGATTTTTGAAAAATACGAGTTAAAATACTGATTATATTTATGTTATATTATAGTTATGATTTCCTCATAATTCCAAAAATTTTGGTTCTAAACGCTTTAAAATTTTATATAGTATGTCTTTTATTCAAGATTAAAAAAAAAAATAAAAAGCATTTTAATAATGTGATTAATATATATATATGTTTATTCTTCTATTACAAATGTTTTAATATATATTTCAGTCTTGAATTGATGTAGGTACTTACCAAAAAATTATTTTACAAATGTCGTTGGAGACTTTTGGTAATCAAAATTTAATGAACTATATTATCATTACTAGGTTGTGGTTCTGAAGTACTTTTATCATTTATTACCAAACTAAGAAATAATTTACTTTAAAATTTGAAGAAAATGTATAAATTAAAATTTAAAGTTATACCAGATCAATGTTTGTTTTTATGTAGTATTTCTGTCAAAGATTGTTAATATTTTCATCAGGTATACTTGTGCCTCAATATTAAGTTTAAAAATATTAAAAATTAAAAATATTTTTTAATTTTCAAATAAATATCTGAAAATAATGCAAAAATAAAATCACCATTTGTTGTAGAGTTTTTTTTTTTTTTATATTACCTATTGTTACAAAATCAGGAAAAATGAATAAATGTAAAAATATGTAATGTTAAAAAAAATATTTCGTCACTCGTTTTTATTTAAGCTTGATGATTACATTTTTTCTATCTGATGAAAAATATTCTAAAAATATCAAAATTAAATGCATTTAAAGCTGAACATTTTAAAAAATTCAAATTCAATATTTTTAGAAGAATTATTTACCAAAAATGTACATAGACCCCATAACCCTCCCACCACCATATTTACCAACGGTCCTTTGTCTGTCATCTAAGCAATTTTGACCCATAAGACAGTAAAAAAAATATATATATATATATACCTAGTATAATATATTTGAACCCTCCCCCTCCCAGGAAAAATATGAATATATGTAATATATCATATTGATAATATGAAACATAAAAAAATGGAATTATAAGGATATGGGAAGGGGGTTTCCCTCACTGCGTACGCCCCTTACTGAATGGTTGGGTAAATAAAAAAAGAACTGATCATATGGTTAGAATAACAGATTGACTTTTATTGACAGACGACACAGACGAATATTACGGTTATATAGTAGATATATATATATATAGGTATATATATATATATATATATATATATTAGGAATTGTTGATTTGTTGATTTCAATGATGAAACAATTTGCAAACAACATTTAAATGCAAATTATTATATTTTATATATACGCATAAAAAAAAAATGCAATAGTTAAAAATGTCGACTAATTAAACAATTAAAATATTTATAAATTAACAAGAATTTTCGCCTAGAGTATTCGGAAAGGCACGAGTATACATTACAACCATAAATCACCTTCAAGGATTTTACAACCAAATCACTCGGATTACAAAAATGAGTCAATAATCATTGTAACCTTATGTGATGAATGATATTATATAGTAATTACCAAATAGTAAATGATTTAAATTTTCAAGTAATCTAACGATGTTTTATTATTTATTTATATAAATTATTATTTTAGTTTCTGAATGGATTAAGAAAGCTATTTGTTTTAAAATTATTTATTTTTGTATATATAGAAATTATTTTTCAGGTAGAAGAGTCAAGTAATAGATATAAAATAACGAGATAAAGAAAATGTCAACTAGTTTTGTACTTTAAAGAGGTAATTTTTTTCCATTTCCCTAGTAATTCTCCTAAGTATAAAGAGAAACTACAGATTATTACAAAAAATACACATGTACTTATAAATAGAAAAATAAATAGTTGTTAGAGTAGTTTTAATTGAATATTGAAATGTCAAAGGTAATTTTTAAATAATATTAAATATTAACTTACTCAACATAGCCCAGACTCATCTTTAGAATGCAGTTTATTCTTTGCAATCAAATACAAAATATAATACACTAAACTGTCCAATAGAACCAAACAGAATTTCTATACTATATTTACATTTTTACTTTTTTTTATTTAAAAGTTTAATGTTACAAGTGTTATTATTTTCATAACTATTGATTCAGATATACAATTTACCAACAAACTAAATTAACATATAACTTTTCACAAAGATATGTCTACGCCTAACGAGATACTTTTTAATAAAGCTAAGCTATTCAAGAAAGTTGTTTTGCTTTTTAATGTGTTCAATGAATTCATATTCCATAATATGACGATATAACAATATACATATGGAATAAAGACCATTTTTTATTATAAATGAACAATTAATTTTCTTAAGTTGTAAAATAAATAGTAAAGTAGCAATATGATATATACTATTAATATATATATTAATAGTTTAACGTAGGCTATTTATTATTTAACTCAATTTTTCAACGCAGTTACTATATATATGAACCAAAACTAAAAAGTGATTTTTAACGTAAGTTAATTATGATTTATTTTAACTAAATTCACTTAGAGTGCCTAGTTTAAAAATAAAAGCTGTTACTTTTCTGGCCTTGTAAAAAAAATTACACAAAATTCTATCTAAATTGTAAATATTTTTAAAAAACAGTAATTTTACGAATATTTAAATGTTATAAGGTTATATGAGAATATAAATAAAAGTATACTTTTTAAATGTACTATATTTAATCATTTATATTTATAATATAATATGTTTTTCTCTATAGAAATTATAGATAAATATCTTCAAGTAATTCGTATATGTTTATATATTATGCATGTTATGTTTTTTAAATATATTATACAGCAAATTCAACTTTTTTAGTAACTAATATATAGAATTATCTTAATTTTATAAAATAAAATATTATCAAAATACTCCCTATCTTTAATTTCAAGGACTAGACTAATCCGTGTACAGTGTACTTGGCTTTATGTTTTATTATAATACATTTTTTTTAAATTTGCCTCCTTGAGGCATTGGTGGTACTTTTCAGAGCCAATTAATGTCATTGAGAGTACGCTTTTTTTTTGAGTACGAAGACTTGCTTTGTAAAAATACATCAGTCTTTCCACGTAGTACCGGAGGTTTTTTTAATTGGAAAAATACTTATTATTTCGGTGTTAAAGAGCATTATGTTTTTTCAAATTTAATTTGTAGTTTCCAAATAAATAATGAAACTAAATTTTATCTCGATACTTTCATACTTTTTACTTATTTTTCAACGGCAAAAAAAACTTTAAATTTCTTAATACACGCAGAATATTTTTTTGAATATTTTTATATTTATAAATAAATATAAAAATATAAATATTTATATATATATATATTCGTATATATCGAATTATAAATATATCGAAAATTTGTAATTTATTATTTACAGCTAATATAAAATAGATAAATATTTTGTGAACCAGTGAGGACTAAATAAGTATTAGCCTGTCGCTCTACACTACTTAGGCATGTATTTGAGGGGGGAGAGGTGATAAGAGCGATCGACCCCCTCCCCCCTAAAGCCAATGTGATATTATACCAAATTAGATAACTAACTAATTGTGTTATATAATAATATAATAATACCCTACCACTATGGTACTTAAGAACCCATATTAATTATTATATTTTCGTAAATTGACTAAAAAAATGTTGGTGATATTGTGATATCTTAATAAAGATTTGATATATTTTATATAATCAAACCAATATAAATTGGTTCTCAGCTGTGTATCCAATCATTATCTAGCGGTAAATTTTATTAGTGCGATAATATTGTGCTACCCGTTAAATGAAAAATTTAAATTTGCTATTGTCTGTTTTAGTTTTGGTAAGCCCTCTATTGTATTATTGTATTAATTTATGCTTATTATTATGAATAAATAAATGTTTCTGGCAGGAATAATATGCTCACGAGTTGGCTGTCGAAAGAACCTTCAGGTAGAAAAAACCTATTCAATTTATTTGTTGAGAAAAAAGTTATCTTGTGTATCAGAGAAGTAATCATTCTAATAGAAAAAATCGTACAAAATCTTGCTAAAATGAAAAAAATAAAAATAGTATTAATATTGAAAAAACTAAAATTATATTACTTATTAAAATGGATTTGTATATTTACAAAAGTTTAATATGTGTACATTAATTAATATCTATAGGTTATACATTTTTGGGTCTAGAATATTTCTAAAAAATCATCCCCCCCTCTCTAAAACTATGATCAAGATACGTGCCAGACACCATTCATATAGCCCTATCTAAACTAAAAACTATTCTATATAATAAACTATCAGTTTATTATTCGTCATTTTTACAAAACAATTTCTAGAAAATATATTTACGATATAGTGAATAATATTTAGGTTATAAAAAAAAGCTAAAATATAATATAATCGGATTAAAAATTATACAACAATTATTATTTTGTTAAATTCAGCATTGATATGATAAATTAATCTGAATTACATTTTTAACACAATTTTATATTATTTCTAAACTTACAAATTAAAAACTGAAATTGTTATAGTTATCTATGTAAGTACAATGTTAATATTACAATTTAGAACGCAAATTATTGTTGTTCTTGTTATGCCCAGTATTCAAACTTATTTATTCTCCGAATAACATAAGTTATTCAAGAGATAAGGAAAAATAGACAATTATTTATTTTTTCAATGTCGATATAACGCTTATTCGGTAATAACACGGACTTTGATTCCTCATCAATGTTATCACTGAAAAATGAAAAGTCATAATATCTACCAATCACGATTAAGTAAATCTGTATAACTTGTTCAATAGCTTACTATATCTACTTCTTATTTTTAAAAATTTTTTTTTAAAACTTTTATATTGAAAAACACTGAATACTTTATTCGGAAGTTTATTTCCTGAATTAATATATGTGATGAATAGTTATCTGGGGAATAGATGGACAATTGAAAAACCGTTTAGATATTTCATTATTTTAAATGGCATCTTGTATACCTATAGAAAAAAGAATGCCAATGGCGTGACAGTTGGTCATTTTTCGATTGCCTACACTTTGACTCCTGGGGTTTTGAATCTTCCATCAACTTTTCTTGGTTACAAAGACCAAATCACTGGTGCACATTTTCGGATATCTTTAATTACAGTATCCACTATTCCACTACAAGCGATTTCCACATATTTTACATTGCCAAATTTGCTCTCATCACTATCGCTTTTGGTTCTTAATTTCTCATCATATATATGGTTTAACCAATACAACGTTAACTGTCGCTAAACTAACAAAAATATTTAATATTAAATATCCGATTTTATACCCCGGTGGGTACTTTAATTATCAATGTATCATTTTTGTAAATTATAGTATTTTGAAATGTATTAACCTTACCCCGGAACAGATATTATCTATCAATACATTTCATATATTAATATGGATAAGTAGTGTACCATATAGTTCACCGACTACCATCGCACTTCATGCGAGCTATATAGTTAATATTATATGCAATAAAAAATATGAACTCCTTTGTATTACTATATTATGAAAACATAATAAAACTAACTTCCGCAGAGGTTCTCTGCATATAATCCCATTCTGATGAACTTTGACAGTTGTTATGGAAATTTACCGTACTTACCTATAAGTAATATTATTAGATTTCCAAGAAAAGATGTATTTTTAAAAATGTTTAGTATATTTTATATTAATTCAAAAATGAGATAAATCTAAAAGTACCTTTAAAAGTTTTTCGATTTTGAATATTTAAAAAACGAACAAAAATATAACGAAGTTTGCTACAAGATATAAGTATATAAATGTATACAATGAAACAGCATAAACTCGAGAAAGTGAATTTGGAATATTTTAATGTAATAATATAGGTACCTGTTTCGTTGAATATATATTTAACGTTCTTTGAATATATTATAGCGTTTGTTTTGATGTCACACTATCATATATTTACTTTAATATCTGTGTATAAAAAAAAAAGACTAAAACACTGCTGGCAATTCATCAAATTTAATAAAAACTGGTCTAAGATAATAATAAATAAGTTTAACCCCTTATAGATCATTGGTAGATATATATTATTTAAAGTATTTTTTTTTTTTTTTACTGGTTCTTACAGAATATCATATCTGCAGCATTGGAACTGGGGGAGGGGACAAAGGCCGTAAAATTGTAATGGGACATCCCATAAATATTTTGGAAATTATTTTATTTTAACAATTTGTACTAATTTATTAAATAGTTGTAGAAATTATCTAATATTGAATATTTTTAAAATAGAGAACCTGTTTGAAATATTTAATTTGATAAACATTTCTGACCGAAGTTCTGTAGTAATATTTTCTTATTTATATCTAATAATTATTCTCTGTAGTTTTCTAAGCTTTAGAAAGGCACTAAGAAAATTGAAAAACTACTTATTTAATAGGACGTCATACAACCAATTTTTAAAGGTGTTTTGTATAGGCAATTCTTATGACATTTTAAGAAATATTAAAAACCAACAATTTGAATATAATATTTAAATATATTTTAAAAATAGTCTTGTGTCAATACTATTTTTTATTGTTGTGTAATTATGATATTTAATAAAAAAAAAAAAACATGCCTACGGAAAATTATGATTACTCGTTTTCTAGTAGTTAAGAGAAAAAACACCTATACCTTTATATTGTACGATTGAAATTTGACATTTTAAAGAAAATGTTATATCGTTAAATCATTTTTTTTTAATTTTTCAATCGGCTGTTACTTTTTTTATAGACATTATTTTATAAAAAAGATATGATATTCCCTCCAAAATATTGTTAACATTCTATTATATAATATGTGGTTTTTTATTCTTAAACCAATATGAAACGAATTTTGTCATGCTGCTTTTGATCAGAAAACATTTTTTATGTGTAGCTAGAATGACGTAATTTTAATACTGTATTAAATTTTCAGGCCTTAAAATCTAAATTTTAGACTACTATGAAGTAAATGATTCAAAATTAAAAGTTGCTATAAATAGTCCAAAATTGAAAAAAAATGTCTAAAATTGTTTTCTTTCATTATAATATATGTATTTGATGACAATTTTATGTTTGAAGATCTATTATTTAACCGAAATTCAAACATATTTTATTCGGAAATGTCGAAATAATTAAATGGGTATTCAAAAAATAAATTTAAATGGCTATTAAAAAATATTGTACTTACCGATTTTTAATTTTTTTGTTTGTTGCTAGAATAACGTACTTTCTGTACTTACTGTATTAAATTTTCAGGTCTTAAAAACTAAAATTAAGTCTATTCTTATTTAAATGTTTCAAATTTGCAAATTTCTATAAATAGCATAAAAATGTGAAAAAATTTCCAAAATTTTATTAATAATATTTTACATAGGTATATACGCTTGTGGTGAAAATTTCATGCCACGAGTATCAGTATTTTCGGAGTTATGAAGAATTTTACACAATCGTGTTTACCGATTTTTATGGTAATTGTTTGATAGTTTTTTGTCACGCGTTTATCAAAAAAATTAAAAATCGAAAAATAACTTCTCTAAGATACCAACCAGATGCAATTTGGCATCAGAAAATAGTGGTACATGTAATGATCGGAGCACTTCTACTCATGCAATTTTTGGGTACAAGCATAAAAAAATAAAACCGTAAATTCAATACGTTCCTCCCTTTGCTCAGAATCGAAAAGTGGATATTTCACGTTGTTGCACTGGACCATTTGACACTGGTGTCTGGACTGATTTGCAAATTATATGGAAATCGGTAGAGAGCAACAAGTAGTCGAGTAGTAGGCACTCGTATATATATATACACCTATAATACTATACAGGCCGTATTATATATGCACATATCATAACACGTATACGATGGTGGTTTAGTATGACAGTGGTATAGTGTGTATGAGCTATATTATTATTATATACTTACGTACATGCACACTGTACATTAAAAGCCGTTTTCGGGTGATTATAAACGACACGCATTAATATCATTGTACACTCTATGACAGCTCGGCTACGTCTGACCGTCGATTGGTCACCGGCGTAAACAGGTATCCGGTGCAGCCAACAATAACGTCCTAATCATTTCATATCATATCATATCATATTATTATTATTATTATATAGGCGCGATAATTTAATGAACCGTTCTGCTGTCATCATTATTTAATATGTAGGACATATTCGTGTACCGTCAGATATTATATTATAGTATATGGTATTGGCGTGACGGTCCTGTATAGAATCGTCATACTAATAATATTATAAGGTTGACGATTTTCTGAAAACAATATTTTTCGATAGGGAAAAAACGCCGGAAAACGAGGAAGTTTTTATCGGAAAAATTGTGAACATTTGACAGCAAGTGTGTACAACGATTGAACATTGTATAAAATAAAATTAATTTTCAAAAAACAAACTCCCGTTTTTTCCCAATAAAATTCTGAATAAAACTCGAGAAAATTCGTAGTGAATTTTTACCGTATCCTAGACGATACACGGGTGAGCAGTGTGAATTAATGAAAACTAATGGAACAAATGGCCAACTCTGTAAATTTCAAAACTAGAAATAACCTGATTATGAAAATTGTACAGCAATATTCCGAAAACCAGAAATAGAAGTAATTAAAAATAAATATAAACAGTTTGCATAAATTCAATATTTTCAGAAATTCATTCACCTTATACCGATAATTGTTCCATAGTTTTTGAAATTCTGGAAACCAAACAGACAAAATTGACATTTTTAATTGGTTATTCTAAATATAGAACGTGTGATATGACTTAAATTCAAAAACTACATTAGACGAGATTCGATAATAATATTTTATTTTAATATATATTATCACCATATATGGCCATGTTATATGACATGCTCTGATGGTCTGATACAAATTTCACCGTTGAACATTCGGAGGCTTGTTAAAATTATTAGTTATCCTATTTGACATTGAAATTGTGTTTGAATATCAAATATCATTTTGTAATAATTATTTTGAACTTTTTTCACAATGTTCTTATGGAAAAATGTAATACAAGAAATCAATCGTTTTTATCTCAGTCTGTTATGCATCATATATGTATATTATGATAACGGCCGTCTAATTTTCCTGTTTTTCACGATTATTATTCAATATTTCTCGACCCTCGGTAGAAAACAAAATATAGAACCATAAAATATTTACTATACCCATACGAATCGTCGATATGATTGGGTGAGCGTTTTGGTTTTGTCGCTAATACTGCTAATTATTTATGTTTATTATGGTTTTACTGAGTTACTGAGAAGTAATTATATGTTCTTGGAGGGTATTTGATCAGAAAAGGGCTTTTTTCTACTACGAGTTTTGATAATTTGTATGTAACTAATCATTTTGTTTGGTGTGTTATTTTAGGTTAATACAGATATAATCGCTTTTAATCAAAACGAACTTTACAGTCAATTATATATTTTCATTACGACAAATATAGGTTTGGAATGTTATTAAAAACGGTCTTATGACTTCAGATTTCAGTGTTAATGGTAAACAAATTTGATCATTCTCTCGGGTTGAAGATTGTAAATTGAGTATAGCTAGTATATTATGATTATAGCATCCATTATGTACAAAAATTAAATTACTTAAAAATGTTCTAATATTAAGTCAATCGAATCGGCAAAAGATATATGTGGGATGGGTTGCCTACTCAAAACATAATTTAAAAAAAACTTGAATATTTAATGCAAATCAAAATAATATATTTTTAACTTTTATTATATACATTATAATAGTGAATATTTACGTTTTTGTACATACTATCGTATATAGATACGAGTATACCAGTACATTTTATGGCTATATATATATTAGAGAACCAGAGATCTATTTAATATTAACCGATATTATCTTATAATCGTAATAAACCTAAATATACACTAATATCTGATATGCGTAGTTTGACGAGTATAATATGTTTTTTTATTATTCGAATCATTTCGCTTGATATTTATTACAATTCGATTATAGTTTCATATTTATATACTTTGTCGAAAACGAAATTTTTTGACGGCTATATATAAACAACGAGTGATATGTCTGCAGTTGATATGAACCTTGAAATTTTTTTAATCATTTTAGAATTTAATTTCACCATAGATAAATATAATGCCGAAAAATGTTCAGTATAATATGGAAGTTGCCCGGGTAAAAAGGAATAAGTCCATTTCAACAATTTTTATTTTATTGCAAATTCTTATAGGTTTTAATAATGCACATCGATTGGCATGAAAAAAACAACAAACATCGAAGAACATATAGTAAAAATATTGACAAATACTTTTAGAATTTGGATGTTTTTGAAAGTTATTTTGGTTTCCTGAAAATATTGTTTTTGTACTTATTCCCTTTTACCCGGATACCGTCCGTATATTGATATATGAAAATGGCTGGTTTTATGTAGTGCCCGGGAAAGTAACATTTTCAGACATACCATAAGTTTAAAAAATCTTTACACGGTTAAAAATACATATTCATGAAACGAATGATACTGATTATAATATTTTTCAATTCTTTATCGAGTAAAACTATTTAAAGAAAAGAGAAAAAAAAAGTTTTTTTTATTCATATTCCCTAATAATGCGAGATGTATATAATCAACGTTTTAGGGGGAAAAAAGAAATTTAATTTTCGTAACCTCGTTACTTTCGACGTAATTTTTTTGGTGACATCAAGTCCAGTCGGCAAACAGTAGAAAAAAGTCGATGGCCGTTGGGTTTTGAACACGAACTAAGATAGTGTGGACTGGAAACGACGGATTAATACGCGCAGACATATTGTTACGGTAAATGTCAAGGGTGGGTGAATCTATGCGATTAAGACGCCGCCTAGTTTATAGTTTTGACAACATAATCACACGCAGACTACATATGCTACGTAGATGTGTGGTATGGCATAATGTTCGCTAGGATGGCACGATGGATTATCGCTCAGATTCGCCCACTTACTATTTCCCTGTAACAAAATGTAATCGCACCACTATCACCCGTCTTCCGTGTCGTTCCCAGTCCATACTGTCTCAGCGCGTGGTTTCCAATGAAGCATTTCGGAACTTCGTCGGGAAATTATGCGGAAACGCAAAGTGTTTTTCGGAATTTTAAGTCGGCAAACTATATATAATAATATATAGAATAAACTGGGATTTTAATCGGCGGAATGGGAAAATAGTCGATTATTACTTTTCTCTTTTTTTCTTTGCTGCTTATCATTCCGGAGATAAGTATTGTATTGTTTTTTTTTCGTTCACGTTTTCAACCCCCCCCCCTCCGAAAATCTGACCCCTGCGCAATGGTCTTCGATCGGACGTGGACCGGACCCCGAACGGAGAGTTTGGAGGATTTGTCGAAATCCACGATTTACGCTATCTACACCCCGGTCAGCGAATCGTATATATATAATATATTATGCGTTATTATTATGGCACGCGTATCGCGAACTGTGCAGCTATCTGGAGGACGTGTAGTACACGCGGTGTATATTATATTATAGTGGTCGTACACGCGACTGCCTCTACCGCCAACAGTAATTTCCCCCGGGAACCTTTTGTCACTGGCTTACTACAACCTCCTCCCCCCGTTCCCCGAAAAAAACCTCTTCACTCCTCCCCCGTCACCCCGTACCCATCAGGACTACCAACCCTTGACATTTCTAGTGCACATTGTAACCCGCAATAACATACGCATATTGCACACACACACACACACACGTATATATTATATATACTCACACACACACACACACACATTATACCGGTCACTGAGAAATTTCCCATTTTCACCCCAGCGCCCAAACGACATCTTAGCATTGCGTAGAATCCACCGTAGAATAAAGAGTCGTCACGATCGTGTTGTCCCTATACGTACAATATATATTATACATAAAATATACGATCGTCGTACCGCGTGTGAGCTATAGGTTTACTAAAATTGTAAAAAAAAAAAAAAAACAAAAAAAATAAATAGTAAAAAATGTAGGTGGGTACTGCGAACCTTGAAATATTTATTACCCCGGTGGCTTTTTATTTACTTTTTCTATTTTTTTTTTTCTTCTACTACATATTTACCTTCGAGACACGTAGCGGTAGTCCGTTCGTCCGGTTGAAATACGCGCACAACAACAGCTCGTTCGGCGGGCGGTCGCAGTGTTTTCTCTTTTTTTTTTTTTTTTTTGTTTTGTTTTCATTGAAACGTCCGCTGGAAAAAATACAGCTTAAGGAGACCTTATCTCGACAATTTATTCTTTATATTTTTATATCGGCTATAGGTGTTGGTTTCTATCTAAAATGGTTTTCTTTTCTTCGAAATTCTTAGGACTTTCTGATTTTAATCGAACTACTCCACTTGATTTTTTATCACATCAATTCGTCACAGCTATGATGTTTTAACATTTTTCAACAAGTAGGAACAGTGACTTATACTCGTTGATTTTATTTTATTTATGATTTGATTAAAAATTAAAAATCAATCAAAAATATATTCGCGCGAGAAAAACCACTGTAAAATTGTTACTTTTCAAGAATGTAGACATTTCGGATCTACAAATGGTATTATTACGATACTGCGATGGCAATCAGTAAGTAACAGGATATCTTAAAAATATGAACATCAGATACAGTCACTGATACTTTTATTTAAATTAAAAAAATTGATTATGTAGATATTTTCAAAGAAAAAATTAAAATACGATTTTATGTTCATTTACATTTTGAGACCAAAGGGATAAGTGGGGAAGAGAGCAAAATTGCTAGAATAGGCTGAAAGTATGAACGGGTTATCGAGAGGGTTACCTCGATTAAAGTGAGCATTTTATATTGTATGACGAGGTAATGAAATCATTTTTTTCGGAGTTAAAAAGCTTTTGAGACATAGCTAGACCATAGGACAACGGGGTATTTATGTGTAAGAGCCCCCGATGCTCACATACCTAAACCCTTTGTAGATCACAAATGCCCGTAACCGTGGTACTTGATCACCAACAAAAGTTGCAAATTTACATTAGTTCGTTATGTGTATGTACTATTTCAATGAAATCAAATTTCAACGAATAAAAATGTATTTATATTTTGATGAGAAATATCTAAAGTATTTACCCCTATGTAGCGTATAACAATATAACATTTTTTCTTCTTTTTAACGGATAAAGTAATAACAAAAATAAAAGTAAATTTAATCCAAAACAAATAGTTCGCGATATTGACGGGGTTGAAGCCAAGTAGGTATAGGTATAAAACTTTACGGGCTTGGTATTTTTAATGGCCGTGGATTGTACGAGACAAAATTCTGAAATTAATAGCTATTACGTATAAAATTCCGGAGTGCGGAGAATTTCATATTTTGATTCGTGTACACAGCGCATACTACGTAGTATACGTAGGTTTACTACGTACACTTTTGGTCTTATTAAATAAATATATTATATTATGTACAGTTTTGGAAATTAAACAGCGTAGGTATACCTACGTATATATTATTATAATATATAAGTACGATAAATATTTCATCTTTTATGCATGGTTTCTTCAAGAATACGTTTAAAAATTTAAAAAATGTAGAACATTTTACGACTCACGGGCATATTTCTTGCGTTTTATAAAAAGTGCTTTCCGTAGACAACCTTTTACTTTTATCGATGAAAGCTATACAATATCATTATGCTTTCGCAAGTATACATATTTTACCTGACCGTTTATTTATAATATTGTTGTTCAGCGAAGATGGTATTCTACCATAATATAATATGGACCGTATTGAAAATATTGTAAATACTATAACCGTATGCTGGGCATTATGACGACGATGTCACCAATTATTTGACTTAATAAATGTCTAAAGAGAATACAATTTTATTGAGGTTAAACGACCCATAATTTTGTATTTTATATCTCGCTGAAGTACCATTTTTATAATATACTGAAATAATTTAAGATATACTAAAAAATACAATATAATAATATAGTGTATCATTTTACATAATAGCAAGTAATAAAAAATTATTTATAGTAACCAAATTTATATCAAAAAATAAAAATAAAACTAAAAATGTGACAAGTAGAGAGTGAAAGCACTTCGCTTGTTGAATAGAATACAATGTACAAGAACATTTCTTAGACAATGTCCTGTCAATATTTTACTCTGAACATTTGTAGAACGTTGTCCATAAAATGTTTCTACAACGTTAAATAACATATCCGATTTCGTGCCCGCAAACTGGGCCGTCAAAGATGTCGAACCGGCTAACACCTAGAAAGTCTACTCGTTACACGTTTCTCGTCACGTTCTTCAGCCATAAGTTGTCGTTCCACACCACTATAACACTCTTCTGTCACAATCCGTCGTTACGCTTCTTCGTCACACACCACTGTAACGAATTTTCGTTACGTGTCTCCGTCATACACTGTCGTAACTATTCTCTGTCACAATAATGAGTTACATTGGTGTGTAACAGAGCAGATTCACAGTGGTGCGTGTAATGGAGAAGCATAACAATGGAATGTGATAAAAACGCGTAACGTTGGCGTGTGATGGAAGAGTGTTATGGTGGTGTGTGACGAAGCGTTGCCGCAGTATGTGACAGGGGAGCATGATAAAAACGCGTAACTTCGGCGTGTGATGTAAGGGACGTTACGGCGATGTATAATGGAGGAGCCCTACGGCAATGTGTAACGGAACAGAGTTACGGTGGTGTGTGGTTGAAGAGAGTTACGATGGCGTGTGACTATTGAACGTGACGGTAGTGTGTGACTCTTGCAACTCTTGTGACTTACATCTAGAGAGGTTTAGGTAACCAAAAATAATGACGAACATAGGGAACAATGTTATTTCGTTCTTTGCTTTTTATGATCGAGAATGTATACCCATAACTTGTTCACGGACAAAAACATAGTATGCGTTCTTTGGTCGTATACGTTCGCGAACAAATAAACGTATTTCGTTCTTTGCACGTTTGAAAAAAAATGTTTTCGTTCCGTTCTTATTTGTTCGGGAATGATATAAGAACGTTATTCTACAAAGTTTTTGTTCTATTCTCAACGTTAGGTACACACGTACCTGTACCAAATAATATGTACTTAGATATTATAATATACCTATAAGTTAATAATAAGTATGAGCATTTATTATATATTAATAATATAATATCATGGTATAGTCTTTTTTCTTTAAAACTCCTACTTGACTCTTCCTACAAAAAATGTATTTCTATAAAAAAAAAATTACTATAAAAACAATATATTCATCACTCTGCTCAAAATCTTAAATTTAATTTTAAACTAGCAAAATCGATGTTTTCTTCTAAACGATTTTAAAATTGCATATGGGTACTTGATGGTTTTTGGGTTTGTTGAAAATGTGTTCACAGACGGTGGAATAGTTAATCCATCATCTATACTTTAAAAGAATGTATAATCTATATAAATGTATACATTTTACTGTGTTGTTAATAATTAGATATGAAAGGAAAGACAAATCGTTGGGTTTTAAAAACAACTCTTAAGTTTAGTTCAATATAATTATAGTTATAAATTAAATACCTATACAGTATAGAAGTTTAATTTTAATTAATTTCATTAAAGCACCAAGTGCTTCACTAGGACAGGTTTTGTTTTAATTGATAAAATAATACATTTTAAGTAATAAAACATTATAAAATCATTATTAAATAATAAAATGTGAATGTAAATTTTGAAATAATATTACCTAATTGTCAATTGTTTTTCATAATTTATAAGTACAAGTAGAATTTGAGTTTGTACCATTATACGACCTATAGTTCGACAATGATTTCATTTTAAATTTCGTACACAATGTAAATAAAATAATAAAATAATTATATGTAAATGTATAAGGGTTAAACGAGTTATTTCTTTTAAAAGTAGTTTACACAGAAAATATATATTATTTAGTTATATACCTAGTAATTTATGACTATCATTTTTACATTTTTTTTTTCTAATGTTTCATTTTTTTATCGGTTTATAATCTGATAATTATTTACTCCGTGACGAATTGCACATTGATATTCTAATTGTAACTAATGTACGAGGTACCGTTTTTTGATCGTTTATCGACACTAATAGAGTTAATTTACGGAAACGTCGAAAATGCCCTATTGTTGCGCAGTTCAACAGTAATTATTATTTATAATTTTACCTACAACGAAAAACGTCACATGGGTTTTTGACTCGAGTTCTTTACGTTTTCTAAATGAATTTCGAACTTGACTCGGTTAACGATATCCTATTTTTATACGTAGTGCAATATACGTGGAGTGAAAACAAAAAAGTCCTATGTCTGATGTATAAAATTTTCAGGAGAGCGTTTTTAAAGTTTAATGATTGATTTTTTTTTTATCAGTTTATTCTTTGGAGATTAAAATAATATAAATAAATGCCAAAACATCTAATTGATCATAAATATCATGCAGAAAAGTACATAGAGTTAATAACCAATCAAAAACCACAACAATATTGAATTAGAACAAAAAGGTACTATCCACAACACTTTTATGTAGGTACTCATAAATAATTAATTGGTACATGATAGAACTATTTTGTTCTCAATAGTAATTACAGAATATAATTTCATGATATAAAATATTATCGAAGTGATAGACCATAATAATTATAAAACATATTCCATTGTGGTTAACTTTTGTCTACCCGTGAATTTTATTGTATCAGTGATATCATGTAATGTACAATTGTTAAGTCCTAACAAAATTATGTATTTTTTCATATAGAACTTTTTTGAATTGACTATAATTTTTTAAAACAAAAAAGTTCTATGGATTCGTACAAAAACTAACAAATGCGTAAGTTTTTATTTCATAGAACTATTTTGTTTTTCATATTTGTGTGAATATTGGTCGTTATACTACCGATATACGGTTAAAATATAGATCATTCGTATAATATACAAATTATTGAAAAATCCGTTTTTGAAAAATGCAGACATAAAATTTTTTTCTTCTCACTCCATGTATAGTCGAACAAAAAATATATACGACTATATTACTCGACCCACGGTTTCCGTGAATAGTTATATCATACAGCCATAATATACTCATATCTCCGGGCACGATATTATTTATACTATCGTGATAAATCGCGTAGAATATACGACTTACTGGACACTGATAGTGTTATCCATTTCGCATTCACCTATATATAATGTGACATTCGCAAATAATAATAACAATAATAATAATAATAATGATAACATTAACAACGATAGTATAACGGAAGGAGCAGGAACAATGTCATTGAGTTTCCGGAAAACTGTGGTCTAAGTGTATGTAAATCGTTTACGCCGTATTGCAGCTCGAGAATTTTCAAACGCCGAAAATACTATAAATATATTGACAATATCGTATCAAACCGTATATTATACCTATAATATTATGTATATACTATTCGGATTCAATGGTAAATAAAATGTAAAAAAAAAAAAAACGGACCGACAAACAGTGGATATAAGTTATTATCATGTAAATTCGTTCTATATACACAATGTGTACCAATATGCATTTCCGGAATGGATAAGTTATGACAAGGCTGTATAATATAGACACGAGAGAGCTTTCCCGATCATATATAAATATCATTCTGTTTCCGGTACATTTTTATGCATATATTTTTATTTTTTTTTTTTTTACTCACATGAAACTTTTGTTACGATACTGCGTGCGTTGTGTGCGTACAGTGCAATCGCATCTTATTGGACCGTTAAAAACGATAAAAAACGAAATCGCCGGCTCAAAACGACAAAGGTTTCGGATAAAAATTAATATTAAATTCTGAGCGAATTCTGAGGAACTAGAAAATTTTGAGCGAATATTGCAATGACGTTTATTTTGTTTTCATTTCTCTAGAGCAACTTCTCGATCAGAAGGTGTCTATATAATATACACCTATATATTAAGAGCTTTGGGGTACAGGACGAGAATTTTTTTGGTAGGAAATATAGGTTTTAGTCAATACGTTTTGCCGACTTTTTCACCAGTTTCTCAACACGTAAACGAAAACCACTATACGTATGTACAACCTATGACAATGAGAAAAACACGAATTTCACACGGTTACCTAGTAGATATTTATACGGTATACAGTGGTGGATCAAAGAGTTAAATGCTGGTCGGAAAATTCAAAGTGGCTCCAATCCATGCGTTTAATTTAGTTCAGTATACCTATACTATGGAACTAATATAGGGCCGGATTTACAGTTTTGGACTACCAAAAAGAGTTGGAAGCCCCCAAAAAACAAAAAGAGTTTTAAAAGTAAGAAAATAATCAAAATAAAACTTTCAAAATGGGGGAGAGCCATAGGTTAAAAGAAGGAGCAAAACAAAAAGGTCTTGAACATTTTTAAATATTTATTTTTGTTATAATTTAAATAATTACCTATATAATTAATTTATTATATATGCACTGATTTATAGGTGTCCTTAGAATAAAAATTAGTTAGGGGCTGGTACCGAATAAAAGACAGTTAGATTCACCACTGACTTACATCGTTTTCGTTCATATAACAAAAATGTTTTTATAAGTTTTTTTTTTGGTTTTTGAGATTTAGCTACTTTTGAAACCAAATTCGCGAATTAGCTAGTTTTGATACTAATCCAAAATTGCTTTCCGCAATTTAAATCACTAGTATTCTCTATGATTCCCAATTTTTTTACACATCATGTAAACGACCATAGAGCGTTAGAAAATGTAAAAATAAAAAATAGTTCTGAAAAAATTCAGAAAAAAATGAAAAAATGACTTGTTTTGATACTAGTGACCTCGTATGATAAACAACATTTTAGATATTACAGATAGACTATTTAATTAATTTGATTAGGTTTACCATATTTTCCTTGGAAAAAACAGGGACAAAATTAATTATACTATAGATTTAAGTAATAGTTCCACCATCCAAATACTTAACAAATTTTTCTTGATTTATTCTATATAAAACGCTATATTATTTCCGTTGAAATCTTGTCTACCTGAAGACTTGATCTAATCAGACATGTGATCCCATTTCTAATATAAATATTTGGTCAGGAATGTTCTTTAATGAGTTTTTTTTTTTTTAATTTTTGACTTATTTTTATATTTAAAAAAAAAAAAACAAGTTTCAAAAATTTGATATAGTTGTCTAAACTTAGTTTGATTTTTATTTCATTAATATTACTAACTACTGTAAATATATTAAATGTCATCCATAACTTCCCAAATTGTCCATTCCATTGTACCCTCAATATTTATCAATGAGAAGACATGTCCTACTGCTTTATTTGAATTAGGCTAAGTAAAAGAAAATTTAACGTCCATCTATATTGCTTTTATATTAAGTTCATTAAAATGTATAAAAGTTAATAAGTAGTAGCTAATGATCTTTGAGAGTAACGTTTTTGTATTTGACATTTTGTTCTTTAATCAATTTTTTTTAAATATTTTGAACTGTTCGAAAAAAAATTTTTGCCGATACTTATTACCATTACAAATTTAATCTATAAAATTAATATTTATTAAATTTTTTTTTTATATAATTCCAAATAATAACTGCATATTTTGGAGTAAGTTTATATAATATTCATGGCTATGTGAAAATAGATATGTAATTCTATCAATTATATAATTTTTAAACATGTTTTACAACAGTAAAAATTGAAAAATACTAATATTAAATATTGTTGTTAGTTGGATTTTGGGACAATTAGCCGTCCCGATAGGCTTTTTTGGGACACTGGAACTTTATACCTAAACCGGTAGTGTCCCGGTTAAACCGGGACATATAGCAAACTTAAATTTGGTACCTATACTAAATAGTCTAAATGACAAAATTATATCCAACAATATATGTATTAAAACTATAAAAAAATGCATTGCATAATAAAATTGATTAAATGGCCAAGTTAAGTTATCAATAAAAACGTACATTTTATCAATTTTAGAAGTCTTAGAAGAGAATAATATGGATTGAATCTCTCGCCAGTATGTAATGTGAAATGTGTTTTGCAGCATCTCCCAAATTATATAATAGATACAGATCGGCGACAATTATTCTTAGGACAAAAAATTATGCGACAAAATGGAGTCGAAATGATACATATTACATTGTGTACTTATCCCTATAAAAGTTATTTCGTGCAGGTAGTGTAAAGCTCAAACTAATAACATTATAGTACACGTCAACCAGATGATGACAATATTATGGGACACATCCATGCACTAATATTAACTGTCATTGACTATCGCCCAAAGTGTGTATTGACATTTCTAGAAAATGCCAAAATCGAATTACCTTTTACGGGTTTTTGCCATTATGACGTTTATTTGTAGAAGATTTTAGAAAAAAAAAAAACGTCTGAATGCACGTGTAAGACGAAAAATATTTGAATATTTTCGGTGGATTTTAAATTATCTAATAATATAGATATTATATTATACCCTGTGTCACGTTAGCTGCGGCTTATACTATATTAATTGCTTACATTTGTTTTTTTTTCTGATAAATTATTAATTTTATTTTCAATGAAATATTAGTTAAAATCAGTCGTATACAAATATTAATGTATTAAAATAGGTATCTAGGTACCTATACAGAAAAAAAAATTAAATTGTTAAAAAATTACATGTATAATGAAGATGTTGTTATTATGTTTAAAGTAAATATCAGGTTAACATGATAAATATTATGAAAATAATTATACATATTATACGATATCGATTATGTTATGATATGAATAAAAAGTCATTTGCGTATATTTTCCCCAAATATTGAAAAATATGCCACTAACACAAAAATATTTTCTAACCACTAAAATATGTTCCAATATGTAAATTCAATTTTTTCTATGAATTCTGTGATTGATTAATCGTCTCAAAATTTTACCCTCGTCGAACTGCATACAGTGACTTAAAATTTTTAAAAACTAAAAATCCGCTCTCTAACCATAATATAATATGTTATAGATTATATGTATAACATAATATCTTGAAATTCTATACAAACATCATATGTGTGTATACTGTATAGCAAATGTATAAAATAACAACTTTTATATTAGGTGGTAAGGTATACAGAATAAGTAATTTAAAAGACTGCAAAAATTTTATAAAAATAAATATAATTTTTAACTTATAAGTATTACAAAATATATTAGTAAATAATTTTTTTACAATAATGTATGTAGAGTAAATTTGAAGGATATGTACCTAAGCTACCTAAGCGTAAATTAAAACTATACCTATCCAAAATTATTGTTATAAATAGGAAAAATGTAATGTCAAAAACTTGAAATTTGCACAAAATATTTACTGTACCATAATATTGATATGACAAAATTAATTTTTTCTTACCAATTTTGGTATTCAATTTCCCCAAAAAATTGGAAAAATCAGAAAAACTATCCAAAATAATGGAAAACTTTAAGGCATAAATCATAAAATAATACTACCAACTTATTTATTTATTAATTAACTGATTATTTATATTTATTTTATTCATAATATAATTCTCTATAATTTCGGTAATATATAATAAATAGTGTGATTTCATAATTAAGCTTGAATTATTTTATTCGAAAAATGATCTTGAACGATGTGTGGCGTATAATATTATTATCCGATTCGTATAGTAATATATGTAACGATTTTCCGTCATAATTCATTTTTTTGCATTACACTTCAGAAAAGTACTGGAAAAAAAATCGACCTATTTAAAGTACCAAATAGAATATAAATCCATCTTATCAGAAACCTATTAATCTGAAAATATCTATTCTAATTCTTCTACTAGAAAAAATTATAAATACATAAAAAAAAAAAATCAAATATAAATTTTTATTTATAAATTTCTCGCAAATCGCCAGGTATTACATATATTATAGAGAGATAAAACGTTTTCGTGTGAAACGGCTGGCATTAAAGCGCAACTTTCAGTTCAACCGTTATATGAACGAATAATAAAACTGCATTTATTTTGCATGTGTATGTGTTTTAAATTAATTTGATTAACGAACACGTTTATAATTAATAATTCGGTCTGCTGAATTCACTGTTCTTATTATAATTCAACCATATATTATATAGGCATACTTTAAATATACTGCATAATATATGAACTCGAAGAGCGGCTTATTCCTCTGTGAGTCCGTCGAACATTTCCCAGAGTTTCATCACCCCTGCCAAGATTTCGTCGTCGGTTCAACCACGGTGAGCAAACAAAAATGTATTTAAAATATAACACTAAAAATAATTTAATTACATTCTAGTTATATATTTTAAAGTTCTTGACGATCTGATAGGCCTTTAGCAATATTTTAATTTCGATAATTTAACGTTTAAAACAAATTTTCAACGAAATGTTTTTAAAAGATACACTTAATCGTATGGTTCAGGTACTATAGAATCTTTACGACAATGTGTAACTGTACAAAATTCGATTCAACGGCCGAATAGGAGATGTCTATATCTAATAAATTTGTGCAATTTTTATGTTTCGTATTCCTTTTTATTTTTATGAATTTTCGGTATGTTTAGTATTTCAATATTCGGTGTGATACATAATAATAGGATAAATCCGAATATCGTAAAGATAATATATACGTTTTACAGAAATATATTGCTTGTTTTTTCTAATGAAAAACTAATTAAATTATATTATTTTTCAATTTTTTTTTGTATTCAACTTCTCTTGTTATCATCCAAACATTAATATATACCTATCTAATAATATATTATAATTTTAAAACATTTTTCTAATATTATTGAATATTATTCTATAAATATAATTTATTATAGCGTATTTTCTAATATTTTTTATAAACATTTTTGAATATTTTATAGTACTTATATTATAACAGTTTATTTAAATATGTTTTTCAATCATTTTTGGGTTATAAACTACCATATTTTTAATACTTATGAAATGTTTATAAAACATAATATTAAATTTATTTATTCTTTAAATATTAAAATTTTGTGGACTAAAAATATCCGTAATATTCATTAAAACATGTTTTATTTGACAAAATTATAAAATATTTTATAATTTTAAAAATTTTAGTAACTACAGACAGACGGACGGACGGACACAACGGGGATATAAGATAATTAAACTTGTATTTTGAAACCTAAAAGTATAAATAATATACATATTTATTGTTTTTTAGATTATTTTTCAATATTTTTTGCTTTTTATCATTTTATATTTTTGTAAATATTTTTCAAGGATTAAATTTCTGGATTTAATATGTACCTAATATATTATGATAAAACATTATTTTACTTTTTAAAAATATTCTATGAAATATTTTGTGGATAAAATGATTAAGTATACATTTTAAAACGTTATTTTTCCTGATTAAGTATTTACTTCAAACATTATTGTTAGGACATTATTAAACTTGGTGAAAATGTTTTTTTTTTTTGTTTTGTTTTGCTGTCTGTTAAGTATATTCCCAGATGCAGTACAAAAAAAAAACGCACTTACGCACTGCAACGGTCACGGTCGGTTTGACAGCGCGTGTATAACTGCCACGAAACTTTCGTTCGTTTAAGAGCGTCGAACTATTTATGTAAAATAGTCGAAGACAAATTCACCCTATATATCCCGAGGGACAGCACCAGCAATATAAATATATTATGTATATGTTGTCAATAAGGTACAATTTTATATAATATGGTATCCAGAAAACAGAAAAATATTATCCAGGAGACAATTAAAAAAAAAAAAAATCGTTTTAATATTTTTGTTAATCTATTTTGAGTTTGTTATAGGTAAAACAAAAATAATTTCTTTTTAAGGAAAAGGATAGGTAAAAAATAATATCTTTGATCTTATAAGTATCGAATATGACGAAGAACAAATGAAAACATTTATGTTTTTAATTTAATATAGGGTCTTGCATTGTTTTAAAAAAACCTTAAGCCATAATTTATTAATTATTATTTACAAGGAACATTATATATTCTTGAATCTACTGCATATTTAAATTTTTAATTCAATTTAACTTATTTTTTTTATTGAACATAAAATTGAAGGTTTAAATCTGTGTAGGAAAGCCCACGTAAATTTGGGAAAGAGTTAAGTTTGATTTCCCCTCCAAATTATTTGATAAAATTGTAATTTTTATTATTCGAAACATGATGAAAAATGTCTTTTTGTGGAACTATTAGCCCTTCGATTTTATGTAAACATAAAAATTGGAACTTTACTATTCATCGTCATAAAAAAAGTTAAAAATTCATAAGCAGTCAGCTAAATAATTTAATTGTTTTCTTTTATTAACAGATTTCACACATTTATATTATTATATAAGCCGTCTAAGATTTCTAAGTCACCATAGATTACTACCACGATCGATATTAAATATTAACTTTTAGAATTCATTACTATTATTATAATCATCATTTTCCGTCCCGTAAGAAACATCTAATTTTGTTGGAGCTATTTATAATCTTCAGTCTGCAGTATCACCAGCATAAAAATCAATTTTTCTATTGTAAAATAATCTGAACCCGATTTGTATTAACTGGATATTTTCTTCTGCATGTTATCGCATAACGTGATCTATTTCAAAATATTTCTAAAAAGTATTAAAATTGGTCATATATATTAACTGAATTCAAAACTTTGTTAAATTGTCAAAATGTGTAATCTAGCTGCTATTTAATCATATACAATTGTTTATTTAGTCCGATTTTATTCGTTAGTTAGTTTATTAAATGTAATGAAGTGAAACATATAACTACTCGAATTTATAATTTAAAACACTTGGAAACACGTTAGTTTTATAAAAAATTTATATTTAACAATTGTAAAATATTTGAATAAATTTTAAAAGTAATTTGAATATAGTCCTGTGTTAGTAAGTTTTTTTTTATTTTTGCTTAATAATAAATAATTATTAAAAAAAAAGACTTCTGAACAGACTAAAAAGCCTGACAAAATTAATAGTACTTAAAATATTCTAATTTTCTAAAACTTAAAATATTAATACTCTATAGGTATACTAAATATATATAGATTGATAAAAATAATATATTCATGTACATATTTTGATTTTTTTTTATTATTGCTGACGTCAGCATTGCTCTAAATCCCCCATTCCCCTTGTCAGCAAATGTAAGCACACAATAGACCGTCCCTCCCCGTAGGTGCTTACTTAATACTTGAACGATTTCATAGAAACGTTAGGTAATCGGAAAGTTTCGCAAAATATATAACAAAACACAACCATAAACGGAAAGAAATTTATAGAATTTAAAAAGTAATAATATAAAACAACAAATAATCGTCAGCATTTAAATTATCAAAACATCCAAACATTACTAACTCCGATAACGTTTATATTTTTCACAACTCTAAACATTAAATGCTTGATAACGTTAAGACAGTACTAATTATGTTGGGATATCATTTCGCATATGAATAAAACCAATTATGACACAGATATATCTACTGAAATTGCTCGCAGTAAAAATTAGAAATATATGACATGCATTGGACGCCTGTACTTACATATACTTATATATATTAATTTTTTAAGACACGTGGTAACTGTTAATAATAGGTAATAAATTTTGGTTTAAGTAATGATTATTATGTATACTATATATTATTCAATACAAAAGGGCAGTGGGTGTCACAGGTATAATCACAGTCGTAATATTTTTTTCGTACGATCGACTATAGTTTTCGAAACGGTACACGTGTCAAAACCGATTGAAATAACGACAAAACACAACAGAAATGACAAAGAAAAAATGATCGAAACATAACATAACGAAACACAACACCAAAAACCTTATCACATTTAAATGGCAATGACGTAAGACAACATAAAGTCGATAACGTTTAAAATGTAAATAAATACATATTAAACGATATCAATTTATTTAAATTCTGGCCCTGCTAAAAAAAAAATAAAAATAAAAATAAAAATAGAATCTACAATAACGTCATATATCCTTTAACCTTATTCATAACGTCTACGAATAATTGACTATGGGAACCATCGAATGTTTTGGAAAACTACAAATCACTGTGTCCCTTAAACCCTCACGAACGTCTCGTAATATCCTTTTTCGCGGCGTTAGGATACGCTCTATGGGTTATTCATTTTGTGTTATTGGTGCAAAGGGACGAGAACAGGACCGTGCGGGATCGATAGTAACAAAGTGGCTGAAAGTTTGCCAGGCGATACGGATAAGTTAACTCGTTCGGCACCTGTGGTCCGCCACAGCAAATGTCAAACTAACCGTCTTCCACCCGCCTCGTTCCGAATTTTCTCCAAAGTCGGTGTTTCGTATTATATTTAAATAATTTTTCACTCGAAACCATCTCACCTGGGCATTCGTGGTGTTCGCCACCCCCTCGGACTTATTTTTGAAAATTCATTATTCATAATAGTCTTTGAAGACTGACACACCAGAACGTAACAAGCGCAATCAACGTACACCGACTGTACGGCGCGAGAGCCTACAATATGTCGACGAAACATTCGAGAAGAAAACGACTATAAATTATTTTTATCCTTAAACATAACTATATTATAATGAATGTCGACTATTCGTGAATGCAGCAATAATTATGTGTGGTAGTCCGGGACAAAATAAAATAAAAAATAAATAAATAAACCAAACTTAAGCGTCTTCTTAGAAACTTTAAAGTGCGATGTTTTGCCGAAAATTGAAATTGACTCGTGTCAACACGGATATTTTCGTCTGCTGGGAAATTGAACTTCGTCAATATTCATACCTCTATTATTTTTGCGCAAAACGTTCGTAAACGGTATAATATATTTTAGTCCGTCCACTATAATGTAAATAACGAGAAAAAAGCGACATATTGTATGTAATATTAAAAATCCAAATTATATAAAGTTTTATGAACACTGAAAGGGTATATATTACAAAATAAAAAAGAAAAGTGTTATTTTATTATCTGCTAGGTATTTTATAAAATATAAAAACGTTTGTGACTTGATGAGTGATCTGCTAATCGCTCAAACTGCAAAAGAGAACATGGAACGGTCTTAAAACATTTTCATGACACAAAATAGGATTTTCTAATATTGTCTTCAGAGTCTTCACATACGATCAGTCAAGATTGTCAGTTTGAGTGATTTTTATTCAAGAATGACCGTGTATGTAAATTAATAATAATCATTTCGGTTGACTGATTTTTAACATTATTAATTTTTGACAGAAAGTCATAATAGTTGATGATATTGATTGATTGCGTATTTACAGAATTTTATTGCTCGAAAAATTTACATTTAAATTAATTTTTATTGCTCAATTATTACCATTGTTAAATGATTTTTTTTTTAATATTTAAATATTTAAAAATGGGAGTTAAATGTCTGATTTTTTTGAAATTCAGTTACTGGTTCATTCTGGTGTACAGATAGACAATATATAATAATTAATAACTTATATTTAATCAAATTATAATATATATATATATATATAAAACTTAAAAGTATAAATTATACTGAATTACGTCAATATTGTATAATTGTTTATTTTATACACAAATATTTTTAGTCAACATCAAAACCTGTAAACAAATATTGTGCTATAGAAGAAACAATATCAAATTGTACATGAGATTTTTTACTATATACAGATAATAATAATAATAATAAATAATTTCCCACCAATATAATATAGTTTGAAAAATAATTATTTTTAATGTTAAGCCCCTAAATATTATCCAAATGCATGGATAAAATTAACGTGATAATTTTACTTCTACGGTAAAGGTATCCCTTTAACGGCGGCTGCAAATTTTTCGAAAAATTTCAATTCATATCGTATATTCCTTGACAGTACAAAGTATCTCCCGGGACCAACCGGAGTTGGAGTAGAGTACTAGTGTATAACCTAACCTATGGGATATAGGTATATATTTCCACTATGTCAAACAAAAACACATTTGTTATATTAATGGGATGTAACCTTTAAGAAATTAATTTTTATATTTAATATTAAAAGAAATTTATATAATACAATTTGTATTTATATAATTTTATTATTAAACTATATTAAAAATAAACTTTATATATACAAGAGGATAAAACCCAGTTATTGATTCAGAAACTACTTTCTATGTTATCGAGGAAAATAAATTTCAACTTTTCTATAAAGAAAAATTAAAATCTAATCCATATGGAATACAGTTAAAAATATCAAAACGTATTTTAATTATTAATTTGTGTACAAAAATTGTCCTGAACACCAAACAAAATTAACAAAATATCCTGAATATTGAAGAACTGTGTATTTTAGAACATGAGCCACTACCGAAGAAAGTACGTTAAATGATGACGAATCATGGGTTAACAAATCATAATAAATTATTTGATAGTAGTATAAATTTTTATGAAAATGAAACTACTTTGTTCCGACTTAATATCCCATTTAAAAAGTACTTGGAGATTATCCCATCAAACATGGTGTAACAAAGAAATAAAAACAAAAGAAAATTTAAAAAAAAAACAACAAAATGATCTGATATTATTAATGATGATTTTGTTGCTGAGCATAAACTATCCTGCAACTTTATTTATAAGGGAAACAAAATATCGTTTAATAGGACCCAAAAAAGATATTTCCTTACATTTTAAAGACTGTGATTGCAAATTATTTAGAAGTAGTGAATATTAGTCAAATGATGGAGATTCACTCAATATCAATATTTGAACTAAAGAAACCAGATGAAGCGAATTATAACATACCAATAAAATACCACGGAGAAGCGTCAAGTACAAAAAATAAAATGAAAATTATAATAATATTAATATTATATTTTATACCTATATATGTTGATGCAAATACAAGTATTGTGCTAAAAAATTACTTAAAAATAAGTGGATGGATCCCAGATCATTTGAATTTGATTATAATGAGATATTGAATATTACTCGGTACATTTTATAGTTATCTGGCATCAAATTAAAATTTAGTATTTGTGAAGTAGTCGAAAATAAAAACGGTTTTACATGTTATTTTAGTAGATTAAGTATAAAACTAAATGAACGATAGCCTGATTAAAGCTGAATTAATAGTTTTAAGTACAAAACTTAAAACCTCAATATTTAAGTATTAAGTATTTATATATAAATAAATTATTAAAATGAATTTATTAAATAATATTATTTTTCTAAACTTGAAAAAATACATACTGTATAACAAATTAAAAAAATCATATTAAGTTTCAAATATTTAGGTAATTGTAATTCATAGAATAATATTTACATAGTATATAAACATTTTACTAAAAAATTGTGATTCACATTTTATTTAAAACCTCTAATGGAAGTAGCGTCTTCTTTTTATTGATCTATTAAAATAAATATGTTGCAAATCATTAAAATTTAATATAATTATAATATTGTTAAACAGACATAATATATTAGATATATGTCTATACGTTTATTATAATATAACTTTTTTTATAATAGGGGTTTCGAATTGTTAATTTAAATAAATGGTAATCCTACCAAAAAGTGCACTTTTGAATTTTTAGTGAAGTTAAAATACAACTCTTTAATTTTAATAAATGGTGATTTCTACTCCTCTGAGAAGTATAAAAAATATATATATTTTATTATAATTATTATATATATATATATTAATATATAATTTGTATATAATTTTATTATATATCATATGGAACCTTTAGAGAAATATTAGTAATAAATTAGAAAAATCTATATAGGTACATAAACTAATAGTTTATATATATAGTTTAAATATATATATATAAAAAATGTATGGGTTCTAAAATTTAGAAATGTATCTCCCCTAGGCTTGTTGGATTACTATGGGTCCCACGACGATTTTCAAATTTTTTCCCAAATATTTGCATACAGTTGTAAAATGTTGGTAACAATTTCAATTTTAAGATGAACTAGAGGGAGGGGCACACATCACGCTCGTGAAATGTCTTCCAGTCTTTTAGATACAACTAAAGTCGTCATCTCAATCCAGCCGTTGACAGTGCATGTTCAAAGTCAACTATATCGTATAAATCCACGAATTTTGTTATGGAAAAACCAATTGTGGAAAGATACGTCATGATAATACTCAACCTCACAGCTCATTGTTAATTTGCAAATATTCAAAAAAATATCAAACCCCAGTTAAAGTTTTTCATTAGAATTATGCCCTAGTTTAAAATTTAATTTTAAACACACATTGCTTTTCTATGACTTCCATAACAAAATTCGCGGATTTGTATAATACGATATGTATAAGACTGTATTAATATAACGACGAAAATTCTATACTAAAATACTGAAAATTATCTCTAATTACTTGTGATATAACAATATTACCGATAAAAAGTTATTCTGTGAGAATTTTTGCATGGATATTCGTTGAACACCATTCGTATTTCTGTCCTACTGAGGACCCAAACTAGTTGATTAAAAAAAAATGCAGATGGTGACCTTCTACACTTATTGTGTTCCTCTATTCTATTATTGTACGTTATCTTCCTGGAACGTGTGTTGATTTTTTTTTTAACAAGCGGTTACCGGGTTGGTCTGTGCTGTTATAGGAACTATAACATTAAATTGCTTCATACATTCTTCCTGTGTAAATGTTCAATTTAAAGTATTCGATCGCTTCGTACTTCGCGTATTTAATACGACATGTTATCGTGCTACGTTTCAGTGTAGCGGACTCTGTAAGACGCATTCAATTACTACACATATACCCTAACAGTACGTATGCCCTGCCTGGAAGGTTTTAGGACGGTCCATTGGAGACCGTGAGATCCTTGTAAGAAGTTCCTGTTTAGATCCCAGACTGGTCTGAGAATATCTTAGGCGGTCTGTAGGCTTCCTGATGTCCGAGTTGAGACCGTCTACAAGACTGCCCGCCAGAAACCATTTAGGAACTAATTAAAATTTTAAAATTTATAAAAATAACAAAAATTAAAAAAAAATTATCCAATGACTGTGGGAAGAAAGCTATAAATATATTGATGACATATCCCCCCTCTAGATTTCTTCCCATCTCTGACTTTTTTTTGCATAATCATATTACAAATATACACGTGTTATATTTTTTTACATGAATAAAAATATTGACATTTCCTGATATTTTTTTCTGGTTATATATCATAATGTAATATGTATCCTATCGAGAAATTCCGGATAAGTATTAATTGAGGATTGAATGAGAACATTTAAGAAGAATTTAAAGAAAATAAATTTAAGAATTTATTAGAACAATTACCATTTAGTAATAAGTGTGACCAGATACCTACTCAATGTTCTATATTGTTCCATCCACGCCACTACCACCCCCCCCCCCCCAGCCAACGGTATTCGATAATGTATTACGTGATTGATAAAGATTACTAAATGGGAATATGGCCGTCTATTGTTTCTTTACATTTAAGTTTCCTTTCCGATTCTATTATATTTTATTATATTTTTCTATTCTGTAGTCGACACTTGTACCGTGACGATAACCGCCGAATAAAAACGACGACGACGACGACGGCCACCACCACCACAATAAAATTCGCAGTCGTACGGTAATAGTTATACGTAAAAGTAGTGATCACGAGAATAGAATAGATGATAGTGTACTATCACTGTCATTAGTGTTCACAGGGAAAAGCAGAAAGCATGATAGTATGATAGTATATTCTGTAATCTGTATATTATTATTATTTGTTTAATATAATAAAATGAACTCAATAAAATATTCATTATTTAAAAAAAAAGGAAATCTTCCGTATTCTTCTAAGAAATTAAGGATATTCAATTTACTACCCATCTTGAGTCCGGATGTATTAAATTTTAAATAAAATGTATTGTGAAATGTGATATGATAAATTGATACGAAATATGATTTTTGTGATAGTTTCAAATTTGCGAGTTCATATGGTGATAGTATAAGCGATAGTTTCTATTACTATCACAAAATCTCTTTCGACTATCATGAAAGCGTGATATAGTGTGATAGTGTTCACGCGGTGACATTATTATGATAGCTACTATCATGACAGAAACTATCACGTTTTACTATCACCGTGTGACCGCGGATTTAAACCATGATCGAACGAACGAGCACGGACAACAGGGATTTCGGAGGACTCGTGTTCCGTTTCCGTCGGACGGGACGGATACGTCGGCCGGTAACGGGAACGGAAGTCCTTTCGCGGCGACGGGAACGCCAATAAGGGATGACGTCGTGGCAAAGAACACTGTGCAAGAGTGGTGCACGCCCGTATTCGGTACTGATTCGGTTTAGCGAGGGTAGTGACATTTCTCGTTTGACCTTCTCGACGGTAGTTCGGGGGCGGGCGAGACCGGGCTTCCTGGGCAATTAATCCGGTACCCCCGGACCCCTTCCGCGGTTACCGCACGTGGTATATACCCAAAACCTTACTCCGTCCATGTCATTGTCGTTATTAGTACACAGTATATAGTATTGTTGTTATCATCGTCGTCGTCATATACATATATATATATATATATAGGCCCTTCCCCACCATCCATCCCGTCCAGTGGGCATTACTATAATTATTTGGATATGCGCGCGTAACCTTTAACATATCTCAGCGACTGTTCCTTCACTCTCTGTTTCCTTTGAACTCCTCGTCCTTTTGCGCGCTTCGTGTAGGTGTATCGAATAACCGCCCGGGGGTCTTTTGAAAAACTCCTGTCAAATTATAGCACGAAATCGGTGAATAGGTTTTTTTTTTTTTTTTTTTTTTTGAAAGCACGATATTGTGTTATGCAGTGCTGCTGAATAACGAGAATGTTTGACATCCCGCGGCCTTGGAGTAAAAAGGTTCTGTGTCAAAATACGCGATTGTTCGGGAGAGCGTTTTTGGTATGATTTGAAGTAAAAAAATCATTTAGAGTAAAAATGTTCTTTCTATATAAAGAACCGTTTTACTCTCAAAGTGTTTAAAATGTATTAGAGATAGAACCTTTTTACTCTGTAATAAATTTTATAATTTCGATCAGTGAGATAAATATCTTAAAATAAAATATATAATATGTACAATGTATTAAACCGCTTTTTTTCCGTGAAGTCAAATGATAGATATTTTATTTTTTTTAATTACCCTAAATAAATTATTCATCATTTCTCATAGCACATTTTTTTCTCTCAAACCAAAATTAAGAGTAAAGAGGAGGTTCTATCTAATAAAAACCAAATTAATGAATTTTTTAATTTTAAAGACATAGAACCTTTTACTTTATGTATCTCGTTCATTATCAGTTGGATTAAAATAATTTCTAGCTTAAAACATGCATCACTGAAAACAGTTAAAACTTAATATGAATATACAAAAAGTTAAAAATCGATAAAACTGACATAGAACCCTTCTATTCTAGAGCCACGATTCCGTTTTAACAGTTTTTGACTGGGACCGTCTAGATAGCGTGTACCACCCACAGTTGTAGATAGAATATTTGCACAACGGCTTATAATGAACTATAGTAGAAAGCGGCCAAGAAAGTTCTTATCGAATTGGGACAAAACCTAAGTACTACTAGCGCTTTAGTGAATAGTGATCGATATTTGAAAATTACATAGTAATATAATTATAATGTTATAAACTTATAATAATCACAATATCACAAACAATATCTGTATTTTGTCATTTTAATCATTTAATAATTAATATATACACGGGAAAACAGTGATTTTGCGATACAGGGATGATAGTTTTTTGTCATAAAGTTATTGTACGTTAGATATTCAATATTTTTGATAAGAAAATTTGTAGGAAACATAATTGCGTCTCGACGCGTAACTATTCTATCTACAACTGTGGTTACATACTCTCACTTAAAAAATTGGTCGGCAAAATGAAGTCTAGTGTCGGCGATTCATCAAAAAATGTGCAGTGTGTCGGTAAACTATTACATTCGGTCGGCCAAATACAGAAAACAGTTTTTTTTTTTTTTTTTTTGCTTATTTACATCTTTAAAGAAGTACTTCGTATTTAATCCATCGACACTCGCCCCAGCACCTCCTCTTCAATAGTTCTTTTAGGCGGCAGTGGGATTGACATCGTGATTTTCTGAATTCCAACGAAAATAACATAAATCGTGGACGTCAAACGCACATTTTTGTACAATTTCACGATACCGCGTTTCAATAGATACGTAAGATACAAATAGGAAATTTTTTGTTATACTCGGTTCTTTAGGTACTCAAAATTTCCTCCTTCTATGCTAAAATTGCATTAAATCATAAAATAAAATACATGCATATACACACGATACAATATTTTCAAAACCAATACGTTATTCACTTTTCTCGGAATCTGAAATGCACGTGCCTTTGGAAAATATAAATTTATTTCGCAATGAATACAAAATGGCTTAAGTATATTAAAATTAATTATATTTCGTATTTCTGCAGCAACTCGCGCGCCGTGTAATAAGCAATATAAAACGATATTTGGTTTAAAATAATTTCGTTATTACGTGAACTAATATCGTAATCAACTAGTTAAACTGTGCCATTGATACAGTCGTCACGTAACATTTCAATTTGCTTCAGAGGACTCCGTGTTTTAATTACTCCGAATTTCCATTACACGATTTATCGATCGGACCACAAACCACTACTATTATATATATATAATATATATAACTCAAAAGAAAATGTTTGATTTATTTTTAATTTTCAATTTTTATCGATTTTTGTAATATATATTTTAAATCAACAAATAGATTTTTAATAATTTAAAAGAAATAAATACATAAAAGTGTATTATAATATTATACATATTTTAAGCATTTAATTATAAGATAAGTGGATTGAAAAATTATTTAAAAAATCTTTACAGTTTTGTAAGATTTAAATTTTCCAAATACTAATTATTCATTTTTGTCGCTTCTATTTTAATTTACTTTAAATGTATGTAAATAAATATTATTGAAATATAAATCAATAGAAAACTATTATATTAAAAAATACTCAATACATTTTTTTTTTCTTGGTGGGGTGATGTTTTTACTGTTTCTTAGAAAAATTCAAACTTTATATGATTTTTTTATAATTTATAACTTAACGTGGTTGACGGTAAAAATATTAGTTAACTTTTCATATAACTAATCGCACTTTTTCTGTCGTGTTTTAGAGGGCCAAAAGAAATAGTTTCGAAAATACTATAATTTTTTTCTAAATTTAAAGATAAGTTATAAAAAATATAGTTAATATGTTCAATGTTCTTGTAAATATATTAACCACGAGCAAATACTAAAATAATCAAGAAAATCTAAATTTAGTACTACTTAACGCATCTAAATTATATTTTTGGATGTGATTGGCAAATCGTTTTTTATTCTATTGAAATGTAAGATTTTAGATTCTGAGTAGAACAACGAAAGAACTATTAGTTTTACAATGACTTTAATTGTTATATTTTTTTTCCTGTGAACTACTCTACAATCAGAAGTATTTATCCAATTTATACATATGTACCCATTTTTTAGTAGTTAATATTGTCTATATATGTAAGTCATTTTTTTATTCCTTCGATCTTTCGATGAATGCACCATATTAATATTATGTAAATTTATTCTGAAAATAACGAATTGTTGGGAAAACTGGATCAATATTTAAATAATTTTAGAAATTAATCATCTATACCTTGTAAACAAAAATACTGACTTACGTTTCAATGTTTGTGACTTTTAAGAATGTAAAAATAAAAACCCCGAAAATGCGATATATTCAATTCATATAAATAAAAAAAAAGCATTTTAAAACATTTAGTCTAAACATAATAAACAATATATGAATATAAATTATAAAAATGATGTCTCTGCTATTATAAGAGGGCAGTTCTTACTTCTTTTGAATCGATATAAATGTATGGGCTCAACATTTGAGATATATTAACGTAGTGGTGAACAATTCGTTTGTATGATGTATGAATAAGGTGTGAGGTAGTCTTTTATGTCTAACCTAACCACTTTGGGATAGGAAATGTGTATCTATTATATTTATTTAAGTTCAAACATTATCTATTTAAATGCATTTAAGGATATTTAATAAATATTTATCTTAAGTAATCTTGTTTAATAAATATTAATATATAACTAAAAAAAAATACTATTCTAAATATTAAAACATTTTTTAAATACGTCATTTTAAGTAGTTCAGTGTTAGTATAACATTTGTTATTTTTGTAGGTAGTCACTTTTTTTTGGTTTAGAAATATAGAACAAAAATACATTACTAAATATTTTATAAGATGGGCTTGAAATAGGATTAATATTAAAGAGTATAATAAGGGTAAATAGTTTTCTATAAATATTGAACTCATTACAGTATAAAGTACAATTTTTGATTCTTAGAGATCTTGTGATGTTATTAGTATTAACTTTTTTTTAACTAGAAGGAGTCGAGTTGGAGTTTTGGAGTAAAGATCCTTGTATGTAGTTTCCTTATTAAAAGTACAAGAAAATCTGCATTTATAACGAAAATAATTAATAAATATAAGAGAAATAACAAAAAAATAGATACAATTTTCAAAATAACCTATATTTTTTATTAAATTATTACACTGAATATCGACTCAATCAATAACAATATCATTGCTTTTAAATTCAATATATCCACCACCTGCAGTACCTTACATGACGCATGAAGTGCTCATTATTTTAATTTTAATTTTAAAGTCATCCAATTTAAATGGTTTTTTTTTTACTATAAACTGAAGACTTTTCGATTAGTATAACATATAAGTAGGTATATTTATTTTTGCCGTTTTTTTTTTTTTTTCATTAATTTGTCCAACATTGAAATAATAATAAATCCGTTTATAACATTAAATATAACAGTCATGTGGACTTTAAAAATTGATTTATCATCTATTAGTGTCTCTATTATATACGTACCTATATGGTAAATAAAGATGGATATTATAAATTTATCAAAATAGCAATATTATATAACTTTTAATAGTTATGTTGTCTTACGTGTGCTCACTGTATATAAGCAAATTGTACACAACAAACTGTCACTCTTGTACCCTTGAATCAGATGGTATTATTTTAGTATTGATATTCAATACATACCTAACACTTTTTTGACACAAAAAATTATAGTCTAACAGAATTTTTTTTATGGGAGGGGGTAAATATTACAGAATGATGCATGGATGAAGAAATCAATATTGTGATAAAATAATACGAAAATATATATACTTGTTATATACGGATTTTGTTATGACATCATGATTTATAATATAATTTTTTTCTTCGAATAAAAAATAATAATAATAATAATACGAGACAATTTTTCTTCTTCGAAAGTATATTTGAAATACTGAATAATTTGTCGATCCATTTTTCCAGTTAATTTTTGTCATTTCATCTATACGATGATTTGAAGTAAAATACTCGGCATAAATAGATACATATTTTTTTAAGATAACGAATATCAAATAACCAGTTTCATTTATTACCAAATTATGTACAAAACTGGGTTTTAAATCACCACTTTTCCTGAAAAAGTATTTTTTTTATAAGTACCTAATTATTTAATAGGTAAATATATATTTTGAAATTCCAATGAACCAATTCATATGGTTATCATATTTCAAAATAAGTAAAATTCCAGATCAATGTATAGTAGGATATCAAAATATATGTACAATTACAAATTTACTCTAGAAAATAAAGAATTAAATCCTTTTGATTGCAAGCCCACAATATATGAGTAAATAAATTAAATATAAATTATAAAACTTTTACGACTAGTACACTGAGTAACTAATTTGAATCAATCCATATCCGGAAAACTAATCCATATTTGTTCAAATTTATATACATGCAATAAGTCATTAAATCTAGATTTTATTATAAATCCATATTGATGTACATTAGTAATTTGGATTAACCGATTTGCACGATCAATCTAGATTAAAATATTTCAGTAATAATTAAAAAATGTATAATAATTATAAATTCCGAAATTTCTATGACCTTTACTCCATGCTCTGGTCAAAAGTCAAAAATGTAAAATAGATTGCATTCGAAATTTTCAAAATTCAAAAATTCTAAATTTTATCCATAATTTGAATCGGCGAATTTAATCTGGATAGCTGGATTGAATATTTTAATTTATAATTTGTATAAAACTCATTTAATCTTTAATCGGAGTTTTTTATTTTTTTTTTCCAATACGTGTATTGAATATAGTATATTTTGATTCGTGCGTCATAGTTAAATGTTTAAATTATACAACTCAAATACGAATTTTTTGAATACACACATAATTTAAAATTATTTTTAGAAAATTCTACAATTTTTTGTGTAGAGAACTTATTGATAGACAATTTTTTCTACTCGGTACTTTAAACTTTATAGTACCCAGTAAGATTTAGAGCTACGTATTAGTATATAAGTATAAGTTTACGTCTCCATATGAATATGAATAAAATTATATACTTATAAATCTAATGAATAATTATATAAGTACCTGCAGTTATAAATAGTCGTTTCCATATATATTATATATACATGCACTACCTATTACGCTGATCTAGAATTTGTTCAAAATCTACTTTTTATGCAATCTTATTAGCATTTTCGAGACGCGCGTTTTAAACTGTAAACGAAATTTGAAAGTCCATTAATAAAGAAAATACTAACAATGAAAAGTTGTTCAATTCAATATAAAATAAACCGTATGTTGACTTTGAATAATTTCAAAATCGCACTATAAAACCACTTTAAAGGTATCATATACATAATATAATGAACAATAATTAAAGATTATCGGAAAATATCTTAAAAGATTCTTACAAGATTTAAATACTATATATTTTACGAAATATGTAGATATGTAGACATGGAAATTAAATGAAATTTAGATGCAGTATTCTGGATATTAGTTTTAAAATTTAAATACCGTTTGTTTTAACAGCATTTTGACTTTTTTTTTTAAGTCGCGGCGTTTACAGTAACATATTATTGTCGAGCCATTATTATTATTATAACTTTTCGTTTTTTAATAGATTTTTTAGTGCACGTTCTCATAGTCGTATTTATGAGCGAGTGAAAAAAAACACACACAGACTATTATACCTATAAATGTATTTTTATTCTCAAATATTATTATGTCTGTTTCTTCGTTTTTAGTTCGGGTCCCGTTTATAGTTTATATTCTCATAATATATACGATGAAAAATGACGGCTTATACGCAAAATAATTTACAGAAAATATACACAATTTTTAAGGAGTTTTGTAAGTTTTATGAAATTTCAAGAAAAATGAAAATCTAACGATTTGAATATATATTTAAATATATTTTAAAATTAATTTAAAAATAGTCTTGTATCAATGGCATTTTATATTGTTGTATAATTGCGATATTTGTTAAAAAAAAAAAAAAACACGCCTACGTAAAATTAAAATTAGTCGTTTTCTAATGGTTTAAAAGCAAAAACGCCTATTATAAAATCGAAATTTTATAACATTTGGGAGGGAATTTCATATCGTTTTTTATCGTTTTTTTTTTAATGAACTAAATATTGAGCATATTCAAAAATATATATTTTTTTTTATAGTTTTTTAAACCGCTGTAACTTTTTTTATAGGCATTATTTGATGAAAAAAATACGATATTTTCTCCAAATGGTTGTCAAATTTCGATTATATAATAAGTGTTTTTATTCGTATGTCAATCCGCGTACACATGTTTTTATACCAGAATTGTGGGGGAAGGGGTAGTATCACGTCCTCTTAAGCGTGGAAAATTCGAAAGTGAAAACTTTGAGGGAGTGGTCCGGTGGAGTAGGCGTAGACTTTATTTAAAAAAACCGAAATCAGGGTGATAGGTGTATAAAAAAATATACGGTGGAAAATATTTTATATGTCCGATATATGTCGGATAAATGTCCGTGTGGAAAAACACGCGAATCCCGTTCTTAATAACTGCCGAGAAAACGAGCGGGACCCCGTTAAACGGATCTCCACCTCTCGCCAGCCTTGTACCGCCGGTAAATGTATACGATGTAACGGTAACGTTACACTCGGCAGTTTACCCGAAACTGACAACTATAAAGTTCGGCAAACTCCGATGGGTACGGTTGACCTCTTAATAAAATTAAACGATAAAAGTTCTCCCAGGGGGGGGGGATTTGCGTTGTTTATGCGATTATGGGTCGGCTCGTCCACGTGCACGCACGACACTCGCCTCACTACTACTCCGTTTGGACGTCTCGTGTCAGAACCTATAAAGTGATAACGTTTCCGTGGCACGATCCGTGGCAAGTGATAATATTATATCGTATTCCGAAAAAAATTACGTCAAAAAATGCAAAGAAATACCATATTAGTGCCGTTATTCTGACCGATAATTATTTATTATTGTCATTTATAAAAAAATTAAATAAATAAATAATGAAAATGTGTTTACAACTAGTATATATTTCGTACGATACCGAATCATAATATCGATGATCGTCAGAAAATAATAACCGATTGTTGCTAAAAATGCTGAATATCCGAGTTATCCGTTTGTCGCACCCATTTGTAGGAAGAAACATGTTAATGTTTTTTTTTTTTTTTTTTTTTTATAACATTATGAATAAATCAAATTTTTCGGAAATTCGACTCGGCGGACACTTTGTATAGTCTATTTGGAATATTACGGATCAACATTTGAGAAAACAGCCTTCGCGTGTTGTTATATTGGACAATTTGGGAAGGCCATTCTGCGAGCGTGCTGAATTTCCAGTTTCTAAACGTGTATAACATCTATCTGTCTAGTAACCAAATCAACAATCGTAACTATATATACTAATAGTTGTGGACAGATGAATTTTAAAAAAACATTTTAGTTATTAAATAGGGATGAAAACATTTGAAGCCGACCAATTTTACGTTCTATACCAGTCAATTTTTAATGTAAAAATTACGTCCTAAAACTTGATTGCTTAGTTAAGGAGGATATTAACAGAACTATATAATATTATCACCCTTAAGTACCAGCCCCTTACAAATAAGGTCGATATGCAAAAAATAAGTCTATGTATGAGCAGGTTTGGAATTGCGGCGGCCTGATTATATTTTTAAAATTTCAAAATATCAGTGAAATTATAGTATTTGATAAGTCATTGACACATATAAAAAAAATAAAGCTATAAAATATATTTTTAAAATTAAAAACAAGGGACAACAATATGAAAAAGTGAATATCGTAGTAATCGTCTACTAAAATAATGTACATAAATCAGTTTGATAATTATAAATAAGAAAAAAATAAGGTCATTTGTCCATTTTCTGGTACTTTTTAGAAAATAGGTAGATAATAAAAAAAAAACCTGTTAAAAACCGTACCCCAATTCTAAAAGCTGGACAAAAAGTGTCCCGTTTAAAGTTTGTTCGAAATATGTTCGAAATAATTACTATTCACGATTAGGTGGAATTTCGGTATGACATTACTAGGGATGTATTTTGCTTAAGCTTCCTTTTCTAATAATTACATATTTCGGTTGATTTCCGCAACTTTTTTTCGTTCCTTTCGACCTAGTTCCGTAATAATGTCGTCTGTGTATACAATAATACAATACAGCCAACTAGTTCTAACTATCCGTTTCCATACATGTCCATCACCACTTTTCCCAGAGTAATGTTAAATTATATTTTTGAGAGTGCGTCTCAATGTTTCAGATTAGTTTTAAACTCAAATACTATAGATGATTCTTCCATAAAATACACCTTACAGCCGGTCATTTGTAATGCACATTTCAATCAGTATCACAAGTCTGTTAGGTAGGTGGGTATTCAAAAATTCCGTAACACCACCCATAACAGTTAGCTTGGTCTATATTGCTGGTTCTATTACTATAACATATTAAATGACTCTTGGTGTCTATTAATTTTTCAGTGACATGTGTTATAATAATAATATATTATTATTTCAATTTTAAACTGTAAAATATAATATTTCATTAATTGCAAAATATGAATTTTAAATACACTTATGCCCTGAAACTGTGTTGATGTATTTAGGTACAATAACAATTCATGTTATAATTATTGTATATACAAAATTATAGATTATTTTAATGAATAAAATCCAATAGAAATTTCATATTACATATTTTATTTCAATATAATGTCTGGTACATGTCAGCCAATAGATTTATTTTTGTTCTGTACTTTTGATCGTTTTTATTAACTTTTTTTTTATTATAAAACGGTTGTATATTTATCCACTATAAACTATTATTTAAAAATTTAATATTCATCCTTTAGACAGTTTTATGGTTTATAAATGAGTCTACCTGTATATATACTATTATAAATAGATATACTATACTTATTAATTATATTATTAATTGTAGTCCACGTCAATTGTGAATATACTGTTAATTGCTCGGTAACGCCATATAATTCATATATATATATATATATATATACATTTACATTTATATTAGTGTTTGAAATGTTTTATTTTTGTACAATATTATAATATATCGTATATTATATAAATATCATATATTGTTATTGTTGATTTTTGATTTTTGATCAGTTTTTTTTTTTTTTTTTGAGGGGGGAGAGGAAGAATATCGTGGAATGTGTTATCTTACACGATTTAGAGAAATAGAATTTCACAATTTAGATCCTATTCCTAAGAGAAATAATTCATTCAAATGCCTATTCTTAATTACATTTTATTAAAATAATAACATTTGTTTCTTTATTTGTTTTTAAAATAAAACAAATTAATTTCGGTTATACAAGGTCGAACAATGAAATAATAAGACTGGTTTAAAAAAAACTTTCATTTACAATTTTAATTAACTATAATATTATCACACATTCCAATATTGTTATCATTGCTGATAGTATCTGTGAAACTATGACTTAAGCCCTATGTTACGGCTGTATTTAATATTAATTACATAGCTGTTTTAATTCAAGAAACACACAAGTGCATTTACGATTCAGATTCTGATTCCGATGCTTTGGGCTTTGTGAGAAAAATGAACATCATCGCCAACTATAACATTATCTATTCCGATAATATTGGAAATACTATCAGATAAGTCTGTTTACTAAGTCTAGACTTACTTCACTTTAATTTCAGTTGTTATAACAGATTCGTTCACACATTTCTCCACGCATCACACATTTTCGTGACGAGGAGCACAAAAACGTGTTGACTTACATCATGCAACTATGACAGATTAAGGGATAGCAGTAAACTGGTGTGTAGAGAGTTCGGGTGGACTTCAATACAATATGGTCTGATCTAGCAATCTGATGTTTAATTACGTCAAACGGGAAATATGTTGTACCATTACTTTAATTCCAAATCTCGTATACGCGAAACAAAATCAACTGACGGATTTTTTATAACGATTTCAGAACAATATATCTACGTATTTTCGAATATTTGGAGATTTTTGTGCTGAAAAATAGAATATACACGAGTATATAGCATGACGATATCAAAATTAAATAGCAGACCAAAGGTGCAAACGGAAAATGAACGCATTCTGTGCACGCCAAAAAGCCATAAAGTCCTCAGAGGGGACACAAAGACCTTCGCGCCAGACAAGCGTCTTCCTTTTAAGCGTCCGAATTGCTTAATTTCAGAATTAAGTTACAACACTACGAGAAGGCTTATCAGATATATATGGCGTTTATTCGTGGGTCACACGCACAATGCCACTCGCCTTCCAAGTCCGATTTTTCACCGAAATATATATATTTTGTTCCGCCTATATTCATCTTTTATTTATTACTTTCTTATATTTTTTCGCCGAGTTTAACCATCTAGTCTTTAGATTTATCGATCACGTGGTTCTCTTCAATCGTTCTTTTTTTATTTTATTTTAATTTATCAAGATTTTTAAAAATTATATAATTCGAAATAAGCACAAGTGATCATTTTAAAACTGTAAGTAATCAATATTAAAGTATAATCAGTATTTATAATATTATGTGACATAACTTTTGATATACCACTCATCTATGAAAAAATAATTATTTCTCATAATTTTGTAATAGCTTTGGAAAAAAAAACGGTCCTATTTAATGGCGTAACTTACGTAGTTAGTCTCTAACTAGGAGTCATCAGAGGGTGTGGTTGAAATGGAGTCCGAAGGTAAAGGATATGGATTTTCTTTTTAATTTCATTAAAATAATATGTATGTATTTAAATAATATATTAATTAGAATAATCTGTTGTTTATAGAAATTATTTTTAAATCTTTATAAAATCTAATTTTCAGTGGCGTTAAAAACGTTCACACCCGGGCTCAAATTTTAATTTTAAACGCTACTGGTTCTTATGTATACAGTGGATGGACGGTATTGAGATTTTTTCAATGCATTTTAATGATATTAAAAAATGTTTTTCGAGTATTCCGATTATATTTTAGAAGTATTTTCATAATTCGTTTTAATAATTTTGATACAGAAAAGAAATCAATTTTATCAAACTTTAAATGTAATATCCTAAATATTATTATTAAAACGTTGGATATAGTGCACTATTATCACAAGTCCTTCATTACCAAAATACATTTTAAGGGGCATTCCCCGAAGTAATAGGGACCCATAGACTAGCTACAGTGTATTTATCCTTTTCTAAATACTCGTATACTTAATTCTATGTTATTATTATATTGTAGCATATTATAATGTAAAAATGCATTGAAAATAAAACGTTATGTTATAAATGGATGTACTTTGATGTAGTAAAAATACATTTTTGATAACCTATATTATATATTTTTTTTTATCGACGTACAAAATTAAGGAGATCTTTTTGCCACATTATATATATTAATATGTACATATATTCAAATTTTAACATTAAAAATACCGCTATACAATTTATAATATAATCTATTATAATTTTAAATATTTCTATTTGCAAACACAAATGTCAAGTACAATTTAGTATTTATAGAATTTTTCAAAATATATTTTACAAGATTAGATACCTATAGATTTACTACAGTCCGAACACAAATTGTCTCGATATATTTTGACTTTAAAATTATTTATGAAAAATAAATATTTTAAATATATTATTTGTTCGTTGTCATAAATACAAAGTTTAATTTAAATAACGATTTTGTTTGTAATAATATTTTTTATTGCATCAATATAATTAATCACAAAGACTATTTAAAAAACAGCAACATAAATAACTGAAACATTCTCTGGAATAAGGTACATATTAAACATAGGTCAGTCATACATATACCCCAAAGTCAAAGTTCATATTTCCTACTATGATAAGAAATTGTAAGACTAATAAATCAATGATTTCTTTTATAACTCGTAAAAGGTCACTATTTTATTTAAATTGCATTACCATTCTGTTGTTACATTTTTTAAAATTAAGTTGATTTCAATTAGGATATTTAAAAAGTCCATAAATATAGGTAAGTGTGTGTTTGTCACTATAGTCACTATTGAAATAATTTTGCGTAAAGTAAAGAAGACTAAAAAAAAGTATGCTTACTGATAAATGTAACTTTTGTAATATTTTGTAAATTTTATTATAATATTATATGTATTATTTGAAACGAACTTTTTTGTTCATATTTTTTTTCAAATATGCTATAGATTGGTATTTTGTACCTACACCGATGAGTGATGAGATACTTAATGTTGACTGCTTTATCGGTCTGGTCTTGAATATCTTAAACCATACAATTACCCGTTTATATGAACTCTGAAACCAAATATATGCATATATATAATATGTTAAACATTAATGAACCGTAAATTATTTAAAGTAAATGCCAATAATAAAGTAATCCTACTCATTGGAAACAAGCAAACTAGGGTGGTGACCTGACCTCTAATTAGAATTTGGTAATTATGATTTTAACATTTTGATATTTTTTATTACAAATTTCTTAAGGTTAACCAGTAGGTATTCAACAATAATTAAGGAAACTATATTTGAATGTCGGAAATACAAGAATTTATACTATACTGATAATAGGTATAATATATATAAGCTAGTTATTCAATAGGTTTTAATAGGGAAATAATTAGAAGTTGGATATGATTGATATCGCTTTATTTTTGGTCTAATATAAATATTATGTATAGTTGATTTTACGCATTTTTTATTTTTTATTTATGATAAAAATTCGTTTGTAGATTATTGTGCATGTTTACATTAAACTATTAATATTTCCGAAAAACATAATTTTTTTGCAAAAAATCGTTGACCAAGAAAATTTTTTTGAAAAAAACACATGTATAAATCGTCGAAAGATTGTATAAAATAAAATCACAATTAAAATATATTTCGACGAAAAAGATTTAATGTAATAATCAGGACAAAAAGTGATTTTCGCGGCACATCAATAAATCAAAATTCTAACTCCCCCTGTATACTACATATTATACACCCTGACAAGTCACGCACTCGATAATTGACTTATATCCGAGGCCCAAGGAATCTCGCCATTCACCTGTCTTCGCTACTTTTCGACATTCTCTCTCTAACATACTCGTCTCTCTTTCTTCATCCACCGTTTTTCAACAGAATTTACAGTGATAAAAATGTATTATATTTAATGTGCAGAGGATTTTTATACACTGTCATTCTGTTCAATAAAAGTTGCCGGGTTTTGTGCATGATCTAGATATATTCTTTTGTTTTTCATTTTTTTTATTTATTTATTTTTTTTTTGTATTTTCTTTATAATTGATGATATAGATAGTAGGAAAAATCAAAACGCCTCTGAAAATCACGCCAAGACGAATACCTACGTATTCGATACCTACGTATCTTGGAGCTACGTATGGGTAGTCTGTGTCTGAGTGAGAGTCTGGTGATCCTCGGACTTAAGATAAATTCATAAAAAAACGTCACGGGGTCGAGATCGTGCACGTTGTCAAAATTCAACCTTAAAACACGTAGGTGTATCATGGCCCATCAGATTCATTGTTATCGAGGCTATAGATTTTGGATTTTTCAAAAAGTGCATTTCACAAAGAGTAAACTCGCAGAACTTCTGGAATGAAACTTCACACACCTTGTGTAACACTGATTGTACAAACGTACGGACCTCGCACAATCGCACACGCACCGGCGTGAAACATAAACAATATTCGGGACCTCTAAAACCATGGAACAACCCATAAGGGCCATTCCAGTGAGTAATGGTCGGACGGGTGGAAGCTGTGCTGGGTTCGGCGTGGACCCCGGGACATTTTATTATGTTCAGTATATCACTGCGGAGATAACGGAGATACTGCAGGACGGGTAAAATACCGGACGTTTTAACAGATTTATACGAACCTACTAATTTTATGATTCAATCGCAGAACCCCGAAATTAGCCATCGGCCGGTACAATGCTGCTACATACACACATACACACATAGAGATAGGTACTTAAGTACACGCCACGAGTATACTTACAAATTATTACTCTCCTCGCCAATGTCCTTATCTGTTTGTGATCAGCCATCTTATAGGCTTCCTCCCCCCCCCCCGTTTTAAACTCGTCACGTTTAATTACAGTTCGTCGATTTACACAACTACTACGCCATTTTCGCGCCGTTTGAATTTTCATTTGACACGCATTCGTCTGGATATTATTCATAAGTGTTGAAAATATCGAACGCCGTGCGAACTGAACTGGGTCAGACGGCATAATCGACTTATATAGTCGAAAACGATTGTACGTGAAAATGTGCATACATTGTATATTATCTTCCATATACGGTACCGACAAATGAGAAAAAAATATACCCATAAAAAGTACGATAAAATGGAAATCTATTATAGAAATAATCTATGTGGTCCCAGGCACAAAATATTGAATAAAACGAATAAGTTGCAAGTTCGCCTGCAACTTAATATTTCGAAATATATACGCGTTTTTATCTCGAGTACTTGTTATTTTTAACCTACTAGGAAAAAGCGAATGGATTCTCAATTCGATACGTATCGGCAATTACTCGGACCCATTTGTGCGGTACTTTGTTTTTCTTATAATTTAGACATGTACGGCGTACCTACTTATATAAAAAGTTCGAATGACGTGATATTTGGAGCAGACAGATTGATAAATGGTGTCAGTTTTTTTGAAATAAATAAATAAGAGGTCATTTGTCATTAGCCTATGTCAGGAACTTTAAATGGCAGGCGAATGTTCCGTCATTTCTATGATACAATTTGTTAATTATTTACTAATATGTATATTATTTCAGCAATCACTGTTCAAGAATCATATTCTCTCATATCTCTGTTCTACTGAATTTAATGTATTTTTTTCTAAATAACTAAATATTTTAGAATAACTAATCATATGTAGTATACCAATATTTTAATGACTGGCTGTTATCAAAAAAAAAAAAAAAAAAAAACCAATAGCTTCCTCGCTCCACTCAGAATCTAAAATAAAACACAAAAATTTTATATTAAAATAAATACTAATGTACGGATAAATAATATTAACCTAATTATGCGATACTCGTTAAAATATACTGTTAAAAGGATTCTACACTCGAATTTGCTATCTCAAACCAACTGACAATATAGGAAATATACGTTCGTCGTATTCTTATTACAACATCGTCAGTTACAAAATTAGAGTAAATTTAATTGTTACAAAATGTATAAAAGAGATATTATCTATGCCAAAGTGTCATCCTTTTTTTTTTGTAAAGAGATGTAACTATTTTTAAACTTCAATGATTTAAATAGATACATTTTTCACTACAATTAAAACTTTGAGAAATGATAACGATCTCGTCTATACATTTTGTAAATTTACTCTATCATTATAATTGCGGAAGTTTGAATAATAATGCCGATAGCTATACAGAGAAAGCAAGTACGGATATAATTTAGTTATCTTAAAGAAATACATTTTCAATAATTATTATATAAATTAATTATAATAAAATATTTGATGTGGTCTGACAGACCGCGCACGTCGGTTGATAAATATTAATACACAAAACATCGGAGAGTATAGATAAATATAATATTTGGTTTTAATTTTTCATTATAAATAATATCTGGCAATCGGTTTCGGTCTGTAACAGGCATTTCAGCTCGCCTAAAATCTGGGTTCGGAGTCCACGCAATATACAGCCTTATAGTTCTCTTTCTTACATATACAATTTTCCTATATGATGATTCTCGAACCTATACAATCCCAAATGCTTCTTCCGAGGGGTTTTAAGTGAGCTACATCGGACGTTGCGAAGGTAAATTACAAAAAAAGTACCTACGTGATACTCTATTCCGTAGCCAATTTACCACGCTCTGATACTTGCACGGTATTACAAACAGCATTATTAAAAATAACTGCCTGAAAAAGATACTAAAAAATCTCATCTGATGACATTTGTCCATCACGCAGTGTGTAGATTGAGGACGATTTAGCGTTTGGTTCTCGGCGGAGAGGAAGACCGTTTATTTTAACGATATTTGAGTGGTCCCTACGTTTTTCGCCTTTCTTCAAAACCATCCAATATTTACATTACATGTCTTTTATTTATTCTTTATATAATATTATACAATGCAATTGGTCGATAAAACGAATATAATTTCCTTGTCCTAATCGTTTATTCAACGAATCTCGTCATCGTATAATCGTACGTATTTTTTTTCTCGCCGTTTAAATTGTATATTCATAATTGATCATTCAATCCTCTCTTCTCAGAATACTACACTGAACTACACCCTTGTAATGCATCCCATTCATGCAATTATAATATCATCGGTAAACTTGTCTATTAAGTACCTTCAATACATTTTAAGTACCCTTTTGGACATGTTTTCGATCTATTTTTCAAAGCAAAGCATTGTTCAGTGTGAAAACTCTTTTTGGACATTCAATTTTTTTATAACGCTGTTCGTTTATTTTTATCTATTTTCGTGCATTATATTTTTTCTTGTTTTGACAAATAGAATTGTTATTTTAAAAACAAATTGATTTGTATGTTTAATAAAAAAAATTGTATTGATCATCGAAACGAGTAAAATAATTTTTCTCGTTGTTCAAATATACCACGTGATATATAATATATTTATAAAAATAATTTTGTATATTTCGTTGTAGTATCTACTAATATCTATTTAGAACTTAAAATAATAACAGTCTGAAATGTTAACTTACAGGTATATGCTTTCTGTAGTTTTTACGTTGGCATTTTAATATTTACTAAATATTGTAAAAACATGATATTATTGTTTCAATGAAAAAATAGCACTTATAAATTGTCTTGGTGGCATATTATAATATTTTACTGTATATCTGGTCGATTTTTCATAGATCAAATAGTTAATTATGACTAAAACGTGGTAATAGAATTTCCTTAATTACGTAAAATTTGTTGAGATAACACCAATTAGTTATCTGTATGTTAACGAATATAATTTTCGAATCAACATAATTCTAAGACAAATAAAGAAACGATCAAAACAAAATATTTGAATAAAAAAGACATTGATGTTCAAAAACAGAAATTGGCGTTTTTATAAATCATTACGTTCTAAAGTTTGGAAAGTAAAGACTAGATAATTTAATACAACTAAACAAACTAAATCTAAATAATAAAAAAAAAAACTGAATAAAGATAACTTAAAAAAAATAAAAATAAAAAACCTATTATAAAGTATAATACTATTCGAACATTAAATATACGTGTGATATAGAAATATATATAAATAAATATAATCATATTTCCCGAAATATTTTGCGTCGCGTAATATTTTTTTTCAAAAAACCATACGTATTTAATTTAATTTTTAAACTGGTACATCGACATGTATTTCTGTCATGCGATGCGCTTTTTTGTATTCAACGACACTATATACGATAACAACTGTACGAAAGTGGTATACATAAAAGTTGCTCGGAAAGTCTAAAGGGTTTCATGTGAAGTTGTAGGTAGTAAAGAGGAAAAGTTTTCAGTAATGTAAAAATTCCCCCGAGAGCTACTATATACTACAGCTATAATGTTGTTCGAAATCTCAGTCAAACACACTTTGAGCTTTTTAAAACCATTTTAATATAAGCGTATAGATATACCTATATTATATAATATGTAATATATTGTGATGTTAAATAAACATATATAAAAGGAATCGTATTGTCAAAATTATCATCGATTTTTACCGCAGAATACTTAAAATTAGGCAAATTTGCATTTACGATCGTTTGCCGACCTTTTATATAGTTATACATGTAACGAACACGGACAAGTCACCGTCGCCGTTTCCCTGTGAAGACATTTCTGCGCGGGGAAATCTTCTAATTTTTATGATTTTCAATTTATATTTGAATATACCTCTACTGAATATTTACGTTTTTCTCCGGTGTAAAATCGGTGTAATAGATAGGCTATTATAGATTTATAGGGATAAATATATATCTACCTATTATATTAATAAATATTTTAGAATAAGTGTATAGAAATGGGAGTCAGCAATCCAATGTTGTAGGCTTCTATTTCGAGTTTTCGAAAAATTCAGTCTGATAGCAGTGATACATATTATTTATTTATTAGAAGCAGGTGTTCACCGAAAAACTAAAAAAACACATTTAGATGTTGATCGCCGACACTTTAAATATCGTAATTAATTATAGGTACCGAAGAAAATGATAATTTTATTTTGTATTTACGCGGAATTTCTCAAAACATTACTTTACAATAAAATTTAATCTGACGTGCCTACCTAATACCAACCTACTTGAAAAAAATTTCGAATAATTTTTATATTAAATTTATTCGCCGAAATGGCCTAATGCCAAAATGTATTTTTAATTGGTAAAATGCGTTTATATAACTTTTATAATTTTAAAAACTTGTACATATATATTCTACATTTTGAATAATTTATAACTGCTATGTAACTGAGTCATTTATTTATTCGACGACATGGTTTAATTTTTAATGTAAAATAATATATTTTATTAAAAAGAAAAATATGGAAAATAGAAATCACATTCGGGATATACTCATAACTTATAAAAATTACTTGTATAATAAATGTTATTAAAAAAAAAAAAAACACACACACACACACATCATACGTGTGTAAAATCAATAAATTCTTAGAAGTGGCAAAAAGGTCTCACGGAAAAACGGCGACAGCGAGATGGCGATGGCGAGACAGCCGCTGTGAAACGGCGATGGCAAGTTGTCCTAGACTGTATATTATGTGATATATGATAGGTTATTGAATCAGAAAACGATGAATTATCTCTTTATTACCAACAAAAGCTGTCGGAATCTCAATTTAAAAGATTAAGATCGGGTGATTCCATAGTGATATTATAGGTATATTTATATGTTTAAATATTTTATTTACCTAATAATAAATAGACGAAATATGGAAAAAAAAGTATAAAAGATATATACAAATTTTCAAATATAATAAACAAATATAGATAGGTATACGTTGATTTTTAATTTTTCTAACATTATTTTATTTGTGAATATTTATTTATTGTTATTTATAATTATTACTATTATTATTATTATTTATTTTTTTTTTTTGTAAACTTGAGATTTATGCATTTACTTGAAATACGGTTTATATTATTCTTGTTCTTTTTTAGTTAGTTATAGAATGGATACTAGATAATTATGTATTTTTTTAGTATTTCCGAGATGTTTATTATATTCTATACATATATATATTTCATCGATTTACAAATCGATGAAATGCTAATGCAAGTTTTCCATTGAAAGTGTATAGCTTCGACATCCTCTTTAACAGGCATATCGTTTTAAGTCACTATAAATGAAAAAAATGCACTCATAAAAGGTTTAACTTTTAACGAAAATTGAATTTTTTAAATCTTGGAAGAAACCATGAATAACTTAACTGATCCCTAGTAATGACGCAAATAATGATGATCGTTAAAATTTTTAATCCTCTTTTAAAATACTCTGCAGTTGAGATAGTATATATTTTTATATTAATTGAGGTTTATCAATCCTCTACACTGTGTTGGAAACCGATATTCATCACCTAAGATTATGGTTCAGTATTAGTTTTTAATTTTCGAAGGGAACATAAATTTGATCAGTTATTGTTTTCAAAACCTAAGAATTTATTTTTAAATTCAATTTGGTAATAACATCGGTTTTTAATAATATAATAAATGGTTACAGATCGATTCACGTTATTGACTGATATCCATGAGTTAATAATCACCCATAGTTATAGTCATACTCTATATATCAGATGTTTTGTCTATATCAGCAATTACATATTTAAGACATATTGTTACAATATTTTAAAAAATTATTAAAAAGGCTACCGTATGTGTGTAATATTGTTTTTATGTTAGTTATATTTTCAAAATATTTTGACAATATATTTATGGCAAAGAAATACAGCATTCAGATAGTATGGTCGATTTAATATTGTAGCAATACCTTTCATGGAAATATATTAAAATCACAATAATGAAATACAAAATAATAGTGAAAAATAGAAAAAATAAGACAGAAAAGTTCGTCAAGCCCATCTTTAGAATATTTTGACACCCACTACGAAATTCATTTATTAAATTCTACCTTTATGGGTGGGAAAAAGAATTTTAATTTTAATTCAACGCCTAACCCGAATTATTGGTCGCAGAAAGCTTAAATTTTTCAGAGAATATTCCTTTAATGACATAAAGACACCCACCATGACAGAATTTTCCAGTAAAACTGTTTACTGGCGAAGCCGGGTAATTCGACTGGAATTATATTTGTATTAGTATAGCATGTGTTAAACATCCATCAAATTTGTTTTTATAACCTAGTACAACCACTTCAGTTTTCTACCATTCGTCCGCAAATTAAAATTCAACACCATGTTGAAATTTAAATTTAAATATTGTTTAAAACACGAATAAATCGCATAATTGGAATATATAAACACACTTATTTGCTCAATGTTTTTCGAAAAATATTTTCCTAATATTTTGAAATGACGTTTTTTTTTTTAATATTGTCTTGAATATGAATAAAAGACATATCTAAAATATTTTAAAACACCTATTTTAACAATGTTGTTCAAAAATTAATTTTACATTATAGTCAAATTATATGTTACTTTGAATATTGTATCCAACATATTTTTTATACCTGTCTGAAATATTAAATGTACAATACTCGTATATTTTTATAAAATATTTTCAACACACCACAATGTTTTTTTGGAAATACTGTTTAAAACCGGTTAAAACATATTTTCACAAAATGTATACGTTTTAATATTGTTATCTAAGGTAATACCTGCCTTTTTTCTATTTTCTTGAAATATTAACTCGTATACATAATAAAAAGTAAGATAACCGATTTATATTTTTACAGTTGTTTTTCAAACGGACATCGAGTACAATATATATTCCAGTTTTCCACACCAATTTTATGAACTGTAGGATCTGTTAGGTACCGTTTTATAGTACTAGATAATATTAAAAGAAATCTAAGATCATAACTGGTTTTAACCGACTTTTCGAAAACGTATTATAGCGTTTTCTATAAATTTTATTTATTTACACTACACAAGTGTAAACTGTATCACAATACATGCGTGTAACAACAAGATTGGCAATGTGTTATCAATAGAGTATCTGAAATTAAGTGGAATATGTTTGGTCATCATATTCCAAAAATACACCTAACTAACACGTTATTTCTTGTTGTTGTTTTTTTTTTTTAGATTATAATTTATTGCATATATTTAATTTACATTTTCATAAAGCTATTTACAAAGTTAATATAAATTTTGTATAAATAATACAAAGTATGGAATAACGTATTATCTTATCACGAAAAATACTTATCAAAATAAATGTTAATTTAACACCGTCGAAATTTACTGTGTAATTTGTCTGCACTTGTGTAGATAATAAATACACCGTATTTTCATATGGAATTTGCATTATCTACTATACTGTTGATATCAGTTGATAATAATCATTATCACACAGAAAGTGTGCACTAATGTACACGAGTGTAGATATATGGAAAACGCTATTAGATTCTGTAAATAGTGTAGATTCTGGCGAAACCGCGTTCAACAATATATTGTATTATTATACATTATATTATTATCCGTTTAAATTTTTAATTAAATCGAGATAAGTGTACCCGAGCAATACTAATTTATCGACGTACTAAGTATTGAAGAATTTGTCTGAAATGATAAACAATGGAACAAACAATATTAATATCTAGAAGTATTTCTGCATAATATCGACCGTTACCAGCTACCGAAGGCATACATGAATATTAATATCTGCTATACCACGGTCACGGTATATACCCAATAAACGGTTATTTAAATATTAATTAATCGCGATATACCTATCTGTAAATTATAATATACACATATATATTATATTAAATTTAATTATATTTTAAATTTACATACATACTTATATATTATCTAATATATATTTTAAATATACGTATATACCTATACATAAGAAAGGGATTATTATTAAAATGAATGCTATACTATTATAACAATATGATATCATAGTTTTACGTATATTTATTGCGTGCCGATGATTGGGTTTCTGGATTATTAATCAACCCGTGAGGGAATTGTTTCGCTGCTTAGTAATAATATACAGGACGGATGGGGTGAATATTATATAATTATATATTCAGTCAGAATAGTATACTATATAATATATTATAATGAAAATTCAAAAACAAAGTTCGATTCGGGTTCAAAAGTCGAACTTAACTAGCAAAAAGTCGAACCGAACAGAAATTGAATAAAGAGTTCAAATTTAGGTAAAAGGTGGAATTCGAGGAGAAGTTCGAATTCGAACGAACTATTTTCCAGTTATTTTAAAATAGATTTTGTTGTAAAAGTATATAATTCGTTAAAAAAATCGATATGATCTTTTTTTTTTTCTTTGCTTATTTAATTTTGAAGTTTAAAGTTCGGTTCGAGTTTGGGTTCGCGTTTAAACTTCATATTTCGGCACCTAAATTTTGAGTTCGACCCACATTTAATTTATATGTTATAGGTATACGAGTCCAGTTATATATTACTAAATTTAAATATACAAATATACAATCAGTAAACATTTTAAATATGTTCCTTGATCAGTTTACGGTCCTCTAATTTCAATCAGAATCAACGAACAAAAAAATGTAAAACTAAATTAAATTAAATACGACGTTTTAACGCGAAAATTTATCTTGTTTAGTTGTAATATATTTTTAATACAAGACAAGCTATAATAACTGCGTGATATACGATGAATCCCTTTTTTCTTACTTGCATATAAATAACATTTATGTGTACATGTTATTCTCACTTGTTTCGTTGAACCAACCCATGTCCGTGTGCTTAAACAACTTATTATTATTTTTTTTTTTGGCCTTTATAATATATTAGGCAATCGGATAACTTTTTTTTTTTAGCTCATATAATATGTCTAAATACGATTTATTGATATACAATAAAATAAGAGTTATGCGTAAACATACAATTATGCGAAACATAACAGTTCCACTTTCATTTGTTTTCATTATTTAGGACCTCTATTTATATGGGTTTTATTCAAACCGTTTATAAATAAAATAATGGCAATCTGATCGAATAATATTTATTGCTAATAAAAATAATTAATTTAATGGAAAAAAATATTCATTTTTTAACAATACATATAATATTTAGTATACAAATTAGTGATAACCAAGTGATTATTATCTTTGCAGTGGATTTGTAGGGGATAGAACCGGGATTATGAATTACCACAGTTTTAATTTTTTTAATATTTTTTTATTTAAATCCCGATCCACTATTCGGAGTTTTCACAATAAAACCCACTAAAAAACCTATATAATTGTTTTATTTCAATTTGTGAACTTATAGGTCCCTACTCGTTCTATGTTTAGTGATAGCTCATTGAATAAATAAATAAAATATGTTACTCAAATTCAGGGGCGTACGCAAGAAGAGCCAATGGGGCTGAGCCTCCCTACTCCTCTCCATTGACTGTATAATTGTGTTTTTTTCATGTTTCATATATTATGTTAAAAATATATTTAAAAAAAAACCTACTACATTCTTTCAAGCCTTATCTTGTGTTTACTAAATATTTAATTATTATAATTGAAAAATATAGCTTTTGCTAAAACCTACCTCAGAAATATGACAGTTATGCACAATTTTGTATGGATCGGTTGAACTTATTTCGAATCTATGGAAATTAAGTACAGTGGGATTGAGCGCATAAATAATATTGCACGAGAAAATTGAGCAAATATTTTATTTATCTATTTATTAATGTATTATAAATATTGTGGATTGGTAGAAAAACACTTATGGATAGGGAAAACGGGGCTTAAACAATAAAAACAATAATAAATATTTTATAATTATTCGATAACAATATTATAGAAATACCAAGGTGAATTCATTTTGAGAAATAAAACATAATAAATAAAATAAAATTAGATTATCATATAAATATAATAATATTAATATGGTTTTTATCGAAGGGACATATTCAATACAAACGCCTTATTTTTATTTATAATTTTTTAGTGTGTGTTCAATACATGTCAATATATAAGGTACCTAAATTTTCTTCACGTTCATGTTTCCACGCTCTATTTCTTGCTCATAAATGTTCGTATGGGTATGTATATTTAATAATTTTTGTAGGTCTATAATTATATTTTATATTTTAGCTTTATCTATAATCATATTATTAATATTATAGTACCTATTTTTAGTTTCATAAAAGTTTTGGTTTAAAATAAAAAGTTTTAATAAACGGTATAAGCGATGATATAAGCCATAATGTATGTTTTTCTATTATACCGGTATATTTGTTTATAACAACATGTTTATATGTAAAACATAATTTTATAATACTATCATTCACAGTCTCATTTAGAAGTTAACATACTTTTTTCTTTTGTAAATAAAATAATATTTTTTATGAATAATAAAATACGATTAACATTGGAGGATGGTCCGGGCCCTGCGACCCCCAGGTTTCGCCACTGCCAAATTCGTGTTTCTTCTCTGTTTAACTTTTTATGTATTCGTAAATAATAACATAATTTAAACGTAACAAGTGTTAATATGCGTGTTTATATATATATACAATAATATAGTTTTTTTTTAGAGTAAAATAACGAAGTTCAAGGGTTAAACAACTAATAATCAATACGTTTACGTACTTGGTAGGTACACCTTGTGACACCTTGTGTTTAACCAGTGAACAAATTAATATTATTATAAACCGTTTTATTTTGGAGGTTTTCCAATGTCGGGCAAGTTAATTTTTTTTAAATTCAGTTTAGTTGATAGAAAAAAATAGAAAATGTTTATAGCAAACAGTTTTTTTTATGATTATAGAGAACATTTGAGTCACTTATAGAAAACCTCTTAAATTTGGGCGTGTAACGTCCTCATAATGGTTTTTAAGTTGCCTAATGGTATTATAAATAAAATGTATTAACGGAAAACGAATACTGTTTGTTCCCGGGCAATCTAATATAATATTCTAAAATGTACATTACAGCAAGATTGTATTGTATAGTTATTTGCGTTTGAATTACCTGCATATTTTCGAGAATATAACCGATCGATTATATTTTATTATGTTAACGTCACTGAATACTGCATTGAAAACTGCGGAAATGAAATGTAAAAAGTCAAGTTATAAACAATAAAAATGTACTTATATCTATAACCTATAACTCGTCAACTCCCAGCATGGTTTTTTTCCCCGTTGTTTTCGTAGTTTCTCCTCCATGACTACGTTACATAATAATATAATATACATCATGTAAATACGACGATGACGTTTTGTGCGCGTGTTTCGTGCTCAAATTCTGCTTAAGAATATGATATTACGTCCCAACGATTCGTTCTAATTACAAATGCAAGCCCTAAATTCCGCGTACATTTACTATATACAAAACGAATGTATATAATATCTGTTATACATATTATATAAATGGTGGATAGGGACCGGTACGCGACTAGCATTTTCTCGCGTGGATACTGGCACTTAATAATATCGAGCTTAGCCTAATGTTTGTTATAATTAAAACAATTTCCCGTATTTACCGCGGTTGTGGTTAAATGCGAAACGATACGCGCCGCCGCAAAAGTATAATATATATTATAATGACGAAGGAAAAAATTACGGCCTTCCCCGCCATTGAGTCCTCGGTATCGCTTCTACCACGGAGTATGAGATTCGGTTATACAAACGCAAAAACCGTTTTGGGTGGATGGTAGAACGTTATAATAATATAATTTCAGTTCCGAATTTCAACTATACATTATATACATATGCATATTCAATTGGTCGTCGAAGTTATTTAAAATATGTGGCGTGGGAAGGATAAGGGCAGACATTATGTGTTTGGAAAATTCTTGTCCATTCGATCAAATTTAACAAAAATAAAATGAATAAAAATGTAATTTTCCATTTCTGAAATACACGGGGAAAAAATGTGTAATAAATCAAATTTGCGAAGTAAATATTATACAGCTTGTTACAATAATACACTCGTTATAATAAGAGGTAGATATAGTAAAATTTATTTAATCGTGGAATATAAAAATTTTAGTCGTTAAATTCCCTGGATCCGAATATTTAATCGGATATAGGTATTTATTTGTTTTACCGCTATTTTTATATTGAATTTTTTGTATTTATACCCATTATATACATTAATAAAAGGGTGTGAGTGTAGTCAATTCGTTCAAATGTTAAATTTAACATAACTAGTTTATTAGTTAAGTAGATGTAGGTACCTACAGTAAACTTATCATAAATGTATCTTGTTGAAATATGTATAAATAATTATTGACAAATTGCATTTTAGTCATTCAATGTTATTTAAAAATAAAACATTAAAGATGTAAACCTACACATTTTAAACCACAAATGTTAAATCAAGTTTTTTAGAAAATTTTAAGAAAAATCAAATCCAACAATTTAATGTCTATACTATACTATAAATATGTAGGTACATTTGGAAAATAATCCCCTGTCTGTACTTTTTTATTGCTATAATGAAATCATGATATTTGTTAGAAAACCAATTTATGCAATATTGTTTATAATGTGATTTAAGAGATAAAAGAACTTTCATAAGATCAATAGATGAATTTTGTTGTAAAACTCCTTTTGGGGGTTTTTCTTAATACAGACATATTAATTTTATTATTTTACTTTTTAAAACATCTATAGCTTTTTTCTTAATTAATATATTTAAATACATTAACTATTGATTCACTCTAAAATATTGTCAATTTTCATAGATTTTACAATTAGCAATTTAATTCTAAAATCATTTTAAAAACCTGTTTTCGTTGTTATTTGTAAACGTGCATTTACCACTGAATATTTTTGGTACGATGTGCTCTTAACTTAGAATCAAAATATCAATTACAAAAAAATAATGTTTGTTCTTAAATTTTAAATTCTGAGTATAGCAATATGAATATATTGGTTTCACAAAATGTTTAATATTATTTTATTAAAATTAAAAAATTAATAAAAGTGTATGTATACACTTTTTCGAGTAGAATGTGTAAGGTGACAGTTTTCTGGTATAGAGTTTTTGATAGAATATTTATTCTAGTTAAAACCTACTTTAAGTCTTTTTTTGATTTTCTTAGTAGTTTAAAAAATCGTAACAAAAAACGAATTAATGCAAGGGAATTAACACATAACAAGGGATATAAAAATTGTTATAAATTAAAAAATAATAATTAAACCATTTATGATTACCAATTATATAGGTGATATAATATTATAATATTTTAAAATAGCAAAAAAAGACAGACAATTATTATAAATTGGAAAATTAAAATTTCAGAAACTTAAAATGTACACTAAATATTTAGTATAGCACTGTTTATATTGCAAACACGTATTTTATATGGGGGGGGGGGATAGGAACGATCCCCTCTAAGCCCGTGTGATATTATACCAAATTAAATAATTAACTAATTAATTGTGATATATAATAATACCCCACCACTATGGCACCATAGGAACCGTTATTAATTATTACAATTTCGTAAATTGACTAAACAAATTTTGGTGATATAGTGATATTTTAATAAAAATGAGATATATTTTATATAATAAAACTAATATAAATTGGTATAGCGCCGTGTATCCATCATTATCTAGCAGTGAATTTTATTGGTGCGATAATATTTTGTTTCTGTTAACTGAAAAACCAAATTTGCTCTAGTCGGTTTTAATTTTGGCAAGCCCTATATTATACTACTGTAGTAATTTATGCTTATTATTATGAGTAAATAAAAATTTCTAGCAGGAATAATATGCTAACGGGATGGCTGCCAAAAAAGCGTTTAGGTAGGAAAAACCTATTAAATTTATTAGTTGAGAAAAAAGTTATCTGGTGTATCAGATAAATAGTCATTCCAATAGAAAAAATAGAACAACGTTTTGCTAAAATAAAAATAAATTTAATAATGAAAAAATAAAAATTACATGGCTTATTAAAATGCATTTGTTTATTTATAAAATTTTATCATATGTACATTTTATATTTGTATTATTAATTTAGGTATTATTAGTTTATATATATAAATTTTCGGGTCTAGAATATTTCTAAAATATTATGGCCTACCCCCCAAAAACTATGATCATGATACGTACGTGGTACATTGACGTCCGTAAAAATTAAAATGTAAATACTTATTACGCTCGTATTATCGACAGTAATCGACTCATGTTATATATACAACGAAGCTTCACTCATAATTTGGATTATCGAAATAAATGATTTATCGTTGCTTTCAAATTTAAAATATTCATAATCGGTATCCTACCCAACGAGCCAAGTGCTTGCATACCCTAACGAACGGCTTTTCTAATTTTATATTTTTGATAAAAAATTACTTTTTTTTTAAATAAATTATTTCATATTTTAAACGCCCACTTTGTTATTTTTCAGCGCATAAATGCATAATTATTAATTATAATATTATTTGTATATAAAAGTATACAATTTTGAATTCAGTTAAATAAATAATATATCTACTATATAATACATAATACGCTATACATATAATATATATTTCTAGATTACTGATATTAGGCTGATAAACTGGCTATATGGATAATCGGCTAAATCATTATCTTTTAAAAATGGCAAAATGTATACTTAACACGGAAAAACAAAACATAGAAACTATTAATATTCATTTTATGTCTTATATCAATAGAAAAAATAATTCCACGATTTGCATGATGAACGTCCTTTACGCAAAATAATTTCTTTTAATTTGATTCGTTAAACTGACATTCGATTGAAATTATTTTTTGTGAAATCTTGTCATTGTAAATGTATACTTATATAATTATATATAATACACAAATTCAGACGTTATTAACTTTATTTATTATTTACTTTTGAATATTTTATCGAATATATATTGTTATAATATGGAACGACAGGTGAATGACGGTAAGTTTACTATATTATCGTATTGGATTTCTCAGGTTTTTGTTGCTTTTAATAAATTATACAGCTATAGTATCTTGTATTACATTGCCATTTTCTCCGGAAAAGTTTTTCCTCTATGTAGGATACTAAAATCTGGCCGATGTTAAAACCGAGATAAAAAAAATCATGTGAAATAATAATTATGTTCTTTATAATTTAATAATAAATATGCATTATATGAATTCTCAGAGATTTTTTGATATATAAATTAGTAGAGTTAAACAAATACAGAAGCCATAAATTTAAGGTTTATATTCTAGAATTTATTTTCTTCTTTTGATGTGAATACTATGGTGCTTACCCCATTGCGTGTTTCGTTAAAAAAAAATATAGATCAAACCTTTGTTTAATCTAATCTAATCTCACCAATATATATATATATATATATATTTATATATGGATAATTATATATATATTTAGATATATTTAAAATTTAAAAACTCAAAAATTAGTTAAATCAAAAAATTCAATATCTACTTTTATAAAATAAAAATATACCTAGATATAAAATAACAGAAGAATAACATGATGATGGCTTACTGTCGAAACTAGTTGTTACCTATAATATTTTTGCAAAAACTCTAGGCACATTTTCTTTTTTATATATTATTCTAGATTTTGAGCGTTACAATAATGTTTTATTATTATTTCTTTTTATATAAAAAATTAATAATAAAATATATATATATATATATATACATATTATAAAAAAAAATTGAATATAAATAAATTTATTTATTTATTAATATAATAAATTATTATAATAATTTTACTTATGTATATTATTATTATTTTATATTTTTTTATTTTTATCATTTTATTTGATTACCCTAACTTATAACTAGGTCGGTATTTGAATCGAATTTTCGGGTACAAGTAGTATATTGCCATGTAATCAGGGCTAGGAACTGGTTTTTACAATTAAGTCCGTTTAAACCCTTACTTTTATATATTATTATAATTCACGTCTTAGTTCACTGCCATATATTGTCATTTTATGTGTGTACCGATAGTGAAAATCTCGCAATAAATAGGAGAATTCAAAAAATATTCACATTGTTAAAAAAAAAAAAAAACTATAGCACTTACTTCAAGATGTTATAGGTGGTGTTATTTAGTATTGTATAGCGACCACAATCTTTTTGACGATAACAATATTAGCTTTCGTAGTTAGTGCCTTTATTTTCCGAAGGTCTGAACACGTTGACTTTTTCGATGTTTCCGTTAGCATTATTTTGAATGACGTATTTATTTTCTTAACCTCTTCTGTTTTTCTTTATTATTATTGTTATTAATATTATTGTGTTTTTTTAAGCACACAATTCTGTACACACGAAGCGATAAAAGTGATACTAAAGTTTTCGGAGCGCACATAACGGCCCGAATCAATCAAAATAATCACGTGGTTATATGTTTACTCGTAAATGTTCGCTTCAGTTACCTGTTATAATGGTACACCGTATATTATAATATACACCGTGGTGAATCCAAAATTATTTTATATTATAATATATAATAGAATAAACCGTCTAATAATAATCATCTTGCCGATTTACCGCCTTCCACCGAGTAGGTACTATATAATATATACCTACTTGAAGCTGTCAAATAAGACTAAAAAAACTTTTAAAAAAGATTCAGTACACTCGAGTGTTTCCAATTAGAACATTTTATCAAAAATGTGTTCTCAAAGGCATTGTTTTATTTTGAATAAATGATAATTAATTTTTATGAATACCTATAAAATATAAAATTCCATGTATTTAATGCATATTATTATTCCTATTTTGAAATCATTTTCTCACGTTTTCATTTTAATCTATATGTTTAATTTTATTTAGTCATTATAATACGATAATATATTTGTTTATGTAATGACTCACAGCAAAAGAAAGCAAAACACTATATTTAGCGTAAACAATAATATTTTATATTTATTAATTTAATCATTTTTTCATCTTATTTAGACATTTCTGCTAGTTAAGTATTTATTGCGAATAATTAAATAGAAAAATGTCATTCCATTTAAAAATAAAAGTTAAAACGTTATATATTTTTAAGGTTAGATATTGCATGTTGGAACCACTTTAAATTAAATATAATTATGTATATAAATAGGATACATATTAACTGAAACTCTATATTTATATACATTGTATTTTAAGTTACAGGTTTTTAAAATAAAATAATATAGTTGTAATAATTTTAGTATCTTATTATTATATATAATATTCTTATAATATATTATATAATTATAATATATTATTTATTTAGACCGACAACCCTGAAGTATAGAAGTAGAACTAAGATAGGCAGTTCCGTAACTTATATTCAAACCCTTGAGTTGGGGAGGAAAACTCTAGTAAATCTTTTTTTTAACTAATTTTACGTGAACTATTAAAAAATTCACCGTCCACTCACAACTTCTAAATTCCAAAATACGTAGGTAAAATATATAACTAAAGTAATTAGTATGGGTCGTGTATTTATTAATATATATATATATATTACTGATATTAATAATTCAACACGTGTGTATTGATAACGTAACGTGTAGAAACGTAGAATAATTATAAAACATTCGGAAAATACACCAGTGTAAGACTTGAGGTCGAAAATTAAATTTAAATTTAAATTATTCACGATACCTATACAATATCTGTTTATAAAATAAAATACTTACGAAGAAGGCATGTAGATAATTATTGTTTTTCAGGTATTTACCTGGGAAAGAAAAAATGTATACATATTTCGCTTTAATAGCCGTGTTAGAAATTGGCAAAAACATATAACGCGTTAAGTAGGTAGTCACCACAACGACATTTTTTCGATGAAAAACCTGCATTAGCATTATTAATTTTAATTAATTTACAAACATGTTAGAAATACCAAATAAAAAACAAATTCTATCTAACGACATTATCTAGCGACTGGTGTAGCCGATTTTTATAAGCTGTTAAAATATCGATTTTTTTATTTATTTTTTTTAACATCTCATAAAACGTGTACAAATGAATATATCACAAATCGGCAATTAGTGCCTAGATAATTTTATTTTTATGATTTATTTTTTATTTCATCATTCTGAAATATTTTCAAGTTGATAAGAATGAAAAATGTAAAAATATGGTTTTTAATAAATATCGTGATTTAAAAACAATTTTTTTTTTTAATATTTTTATTTTTAAACAATGTATAAGTAGTTAAATAACTTGGTTTTTGAACGTATATATACTTGTTTTTAAAATAAAATATAAAATAAAAACAAAAATTCCACGCTAGAGCATAGTTTATGTTCTCCTTTACAAATTTAATAATCCAAGACAAAGACAATACAAACGTGTGGGTATAAAGTCCTAATAAACACTATTTGTGGGCTTAATAAGACCAGGTTCTAAATCATATTTTTTCAAAATTCACTTTTTTTAAATAAATGTCATTAGAATGTAAAGGCGTGTCTCTTAATCTAAAAATCTAGTTTCTTCGATCATTATTGACGATTTTCAAAGAAGTAAATGGTTCTAATTCCCTCATAACTAAAATATAGGTATACATATTACATATGTATTTGTCAACACGAAAATTAACTATTAATAGAACAAAACTATATAATATAATACGTCATTATGAAATTGTTCTAACGGAACATGTTTTCGTGTTCTAAACAAAGTTCTATTTACTATTTTACATGTTTATTCTGTTAAATGTCGTATATTAACGTAAATATATACCTATGAAAATTCATTACAATGGAGTATAGTACAAAAGTTTTTCTATCGGTCGACGACATTTTCATAACAAAATCTTAATTCAGGAGTAAAATATTGCATTTCAAACCTTACATAAAAACGATTTAGAACCTTATGATACTAAGCCCACACAAGAATTATTACTAGTTTTTTTTTTTTTTTATTTTTTTTACCCGATACGCGACAATAATCGTATCGTAGAAATTAAAAGGTATTGTTGATCGTGCTAACCGTATTACCATCGTTAAACGTATTGAAATAAAAACAAAATTATAAAACCGAGCTATATAGTGGTGGTGGGGGGGGGGGGAGAGAGCGGGGACTAAGGCCGTAAACCGACTTTTGCACGGCCAATAGAACATCCGGCGCACAATTTCCTTGCCTCTCCGAACGATCCCACATCATCGCCGACCCGGAGACAATGTCCTCCCCTGCTTAATGAGAAAATCGTGTTTAGGCGCCACTTTGTCTGTCGCGTTATATTATTAAGACGAAAGTTATACTACACTCGACGTGTATAACCAACGGAAGGCGTTTACACGTGCACGTATAATAGCATTGTGTGAAAAATTCACACGTGCGGCAAACATGAAACTTTTTGCTATACACACGTGCGGTACGACGGGAAAATAAGAATAGTCTAAAAAGAAAAAAAGAAATCGCTACACTAAACGCTGTCAGTCCCGAGCGCGGTGCGTATTGTTCGCGCGTTTCTCGACAAAGCCCGAGGCTCGAACAGTGCCCGTGTCCTTCCCCACCCACCCTAGAAACGTGTCTTTTGGGCATACGCGAATTCGCAAACATTCAACGATGGTTTTCCACCTCCTCCCCACCAGTAGAGAATATTCTTCGTGTCGACGGACGGGGTATTTGACGTTAAATATCCAACTCTGCCAGTCGTGAAGTATTAACGGGACGTATGGCATACTGTTAACGGTCGACGATTTTTAACATGTTTTGTATATAAAGGCAATTTTTATAAAAAAAAAAAAATAAAAATAAAAAAATTCCGAAAAATATGTAAGCCCGACCGTACAAAATGATTTAAACATATTTTCTTCAAAGTGATTTAAAAATAATCTAGTGTGAATGGCATTTTTCTGATTGTCGTGAAATATCTCTATTTTTTGATGAAAAAAAAACATGTTTAAGTACGCTTTTTCAATTTTCATTTTTTTTCACATGAAATTATCGTAGGTATACGATAATTTAATTATAAAAAACAAATTATCTACACGTAGACGATTTATGTGATAGGTGAATCATTGTTTTTAAATAATTAATAATCTTTAAAAATATAATAAATCAAAAAAAAAATCTCCGAAGGTCACTAGATATTTTTGTTAATTGTAATTCGTTTTTATTTTTTTGTACTCCTAACATGTATTTGTAAGTTGATGACAATTCAAAATAATAATGCAAGTTTTTCATTGAAAATTTGTAGGTCCTCTTAGATGATATAGTAAAACACCAAATTACTTTAGTCAAAAAATATGATGTCAAAAATTTTAAATCGACCTTCTAAATACTAAATTTATATCTAGACATTAGATAAAGTATTTAAAAAAATATTCTTTTTATCCTAAGTTGTGGAAAAAAGTTGCAAGCTTTCCTTCAGGTTTTCTTTTATCAATATCATATAGCCTGTAACTATGTTATTTTTCTTTGTTCTGTATGCGTTCTTCTTTTTTCTTTTCTTTTTTTTAATCTAATAAAATAAACACTTGTACGTTGGTATCTGAATAATTTGTGTTTGATAAATGACAAAACATTTCATAACATTATAACAGAACTCGAAAAATAAAAAAAACGATTCGTTTAGATATATTTACAGAACTTTTAAAATTAGGGATACGAACCTGTTTTTACTCTGGAACTTTCGATTATATCTTTTGAATTAAAAATACACTATTTCATTACTATTGATTTCATTACTAAAGCATCGACGAAAATTATTGATTTTTTTATCGTTACATTATTATATTCATTCGTTTTACCCGTAGGTTAGTCATTAATAATATATTATTAACTATATATACAAATTATTTTGATCGATAATGATAAAATTAATTTTCCTTCCAAAACCCACGGAATGTACATCCCATAATAAATATTTATTTAATTTTCATTTATATACAATATATTATATGTTAGAAAAAAAAAAAAACTTATATAATATGTTCATTGCTTTTCGATGTCTGAATATGTACTATTATAATATAGGATAGCACCTTCGAAATCGGTCATCGAATAAACCTGAAATTTGTTTTTTCGAAAATAAAGTTTCTCGAGATATCAAATATATGAATGAAATATTATATATATATATATATACATGTTAGGGAATGAAAATAGCAAATTCAGGTCCTTCCCTCCTCCCCCACCATTACGACCACTCTGTATACGCTCAGACACCAAACTCTATAACCGTAAAATCAACGGAATGAAAAATGATGTCCCAAAAACCGTACAATTGTCCTTTGTAACGAATTTCCTGGAGAAATTCTATTCTCCTGCACCCACGTCCGACGACGATCCCCTTATATATACCATTTCGTAAAAATACATTCGACTGCAGCTATCATTTACTCCTCAGAAATTCCATTCCACATTTTTCTCGACCCTTTCTGCTCCGAAATACGTTCACACATTAATTCATTACCGAGGCGGTGGCGTGTTGTCTGTTTTGACGTTCGATTCGTTCGAAAAGAGAGAGAGACAGAGAGAAACACTATACGTATTACGTATTTCGTTCCCCAAAAATATTCTATAAAAACGAATTTCGTATTCCATTAAACACGTATGACACTGTATATAGTTTGGACATTGACAATACTTCAAGAAGAGGCGGATGACGGTGGATGATTTCATATTTTCCACCCGCCTGAGCGTATACCGCACACAGTAATAATCACATAAAATAATATAATAACATTATCACAAATTGCCATACAAATCGCGTATGGCGAAAACGGAGTAATTCGTAGGGCACAAATCAATATATTATGACCATTGATCATATCAAAAAGAAAAACTCTTTTGGTTATATATTTAAAACGGATGGATATTTGCAGAAAGATTTTGTTTGTTTTTTGTTTTTTTGATCCATTGCTATAATTTAAAATATACAGAGTACCCATGCGATATTTATCATATGAATACTTGAATTCATGGTTATTAAGAACTGCGATTATTGGAACGTTCACTTAAAATTTGAATTCGTTCACGTTCAATTGTATACAAAAAGGGTCAAGTCATTATTCGATTTCTTTGCGAAAAAATTAAAGCTTTGGTCTCGTTGTTTATTTTAATTAATTAACTATTAATAAAATATAAATGTCTTTATATAAATTTACAAAAAACACATTGCCGATTTATAGAAACAATCATTTCATTTTACGATGGGCCCACGGAATTGGACTTTTGAGTATTGTATTTTTATAATTATTTTTAAGTCTTATAGAGAAATACCTATAGATTTTAATTTAATTTTAATAGACTGAAAATCGTTCGAATTCCTTAAAAATATTATAATCGCCAACACATCGTTCATGTACTATTTTTATTTGACAGAAACGAGTGGCATTCGTGTGTCGTTCAAAATATATGAATGAGAACGCAAGAGCATTCGTTCATGAAAGTCGTTATTTTCCAACACTGTTAAGAACAGATTAAAAGTTGAGGAAATAATTTAGCGTCAGGTTTCATTAAGCTGGTAAGAAACTTAAAACTTGAGGAAAAAAAATTAAATAAATATAATTCAGATTTAGGGATGAATTTCTAAATTAAATATTAGTATAAGCTACTTGAATACAATGCACTCAATAAATTAAAATTAATTTAATTTCAACCCATATTCATAAATGTTTTTATTAATGCTTAATAACTATTATTATAATAATGATAGGTACATTTTAGATAATTGGTATATAATACTTATACCAAAAATGGTAGGTATTATTTTAACTAGGTAGTAAAACAAGTTTTTTTTTACTTTTTAACTCGACTAGTTTTTTTTTTATTAACAGGCTTAAAGTTAACATAACTTGACTAATTTGAGTTCATTTTTATTATTCATTTTTTCAAGTGATATTTGCAAGTATATTTATAAATTACAAATCATAATATTCAGTCTAGTTGGATCTATTGGAAAGTTATTGGTGAATATAGCTATAATATATATAGTATATATATAAATATAGTATATATATAGCTATAATATATACCTAAAACCAAAATTTATGAACTTATAATTATTAAATATGCATTCAAATTTACATTTTTTTGAAGGTAAAAATATGGAAGGAAAATACTAAATATGCAGTATAAAATGTAATTATGTTGGTTTAGCTTTAAAATGAGTATTAGTACCCATAACATTAATGATAAAAAGCAAAGAAAAACACCAAAATAATATAAAGCAAACATAATAGGTACTCACATAAAAAGTTTTAATGTTTATTACGAAAAAAATAAGTTATAATAATATGTAAACTTGTACGAACAAAAAAGGATAATATCCGTATAATACACTAAATAATAAAATGTATATACAATGAAGAAATCAAATTTGAAATTAAATTTAAAATGTCTATATTTTTTTTAATTTTTAGTGATTAAATAACATTTTATACCTATAATGTACAATAAAATGTATTTTAATTAAAAATATGCACTAACGCCCAAAATATGCAAAACTATGTATTTTAAAATGTTATTATCTTTCGTTGAAGTAATGATTTATGAAAACTCAATGAAAGCATGTATTTGATGTAGAAAATAGCATCATGCAGTTTACGTAAAATCCTGTCTTTAGTTATAACCAGGGCTTAAAACCGCTTCAGAAACAGCGGTAACCAGTATTAAGTTGTTTTTTTAATACCTATATAGATATCGATAAATGGTTCTATGAATAATTAAAAATAGATTACTACGACTTCTCGGTTAAAAACCGCTATCTATTTCTCATAACCGATTTAAGTCATTTCTAACTTTTTAAAACAGTTAATTGCAATTTAAATAGAGTTTTGACAAACATTTATAATATTCATTGCCCAACTTTTTGGTCTCTGCTTTCCGATCTAGGAATATTTGTTAGATTATTAAAATTGTTTAGAAAATAAATCCTATGATAAAGTAAACTTCGTTGAAATCTCAAATAACAGAGTTATAAAGAATTCATAATAATTATAAAATAATGGTCGTAAACAAAGATTTTTTCATAATTGTGCCTGCTGTCACCAAGGGCACCCGTGGGGGGGGGTCCTTGTTTTTGATTCAATGTTTGCATAGCATGTATTTTAATAAATATTTTTAAAAGTTTTTTTTTCAATAAAAATTCATTATTTATGTAAGTATTAAATAATAATAGTAGTTTGAAATATTAAATATTGTATGATCTATTAACATGATTTGTCGGCCTCCGCAAAATAATTATTCTTGACAAATGTAATTTCAAAATTGTATATATATATATATATATATACAAGGTTGGACAAGTTAACAATATTTTTTAACTCGTTAAGTTAAGTTAATTGAAAATAATATAAGTTAAATTAAAATTTACTCTTGTATATTTTGTTAATTTTTAAAGTTAAAAGTTTACTTTGAAAAAAAAGTAACTTAATTAAATTAAAAGTTAAAATTTCGTAATTAGGAAAAAAAAGTCGATATACCTATATGTCGTAAAAAGATAAAAAAAGAATTCTTTACGCTTATTAAAAATTACTGGGGACTTCTTTTGCCTGAAAAAGTGTGTACATATAAAAATAAAAATACAACATGCCATTTTGAAACCCATACATAAATCAAAAATCAGAAAATAACCCCTAACTGCTAATCTATCCTTATCTATCCTTACCTATCCTGCTAACCTATCACTTCAATATATTTTTTATACTAGGTAGATATAAATACCAGCCTCCATGTAGTTAAAAATATTGGGCTTAGCCCAATATTAACTGTAAATAATATCATTGTTTTTTGTATTACATTTTTAGTTAAAAACAAAACAGATTTCAAACCTTTAATAAATTTGTTTAAAAGTTATAGATTTTTGTGTAACCTTTAACCCACTTTTCATGCAAAAATTAAAAGACGTGTTACTGAAAAAATGTAGGATATAAAAATAACTATAAATTTAAAATGGTTATTATATTATATATATGGAAATGAATACCTATACTCTTTTCAAAACTTGGCATCTATATATAAAATATTATTTATGTAACTGTGTAATGTTTATCAGTTTCGTACCTCCACTGTTGCTAAAAATGATAAATAATAAAATAGTCATGGCCTAAATTATTATTGAAAGTTACCATATAGCCTATATCTATGTGACTATATATGTGTATATATTTTATAATAAATATCTTTATTATTATAAAAACATAATGTAATTGATTTTTTATTGGACATCTTTATTCTATTTTAACAAGAGTCATTTCAAAATTTTTGTCAGAAATGAAACCTCTCCATCTGTCAAAATAAATAATTATTCGGTAACAATTTATACTCAGTATATTAACTATTTTTAAACATTATTATTATTTAATATGTATTACTTTGGAAAACATTGATAATACAAAATTAACAATGGTATACACGCTGGTAGGTACTAGGTACATAAATATATAGCCGCTGTAGCTACCTGTATTTTAGTGTATACTAGGTAAAGGAATTCTACATTAAATTAATTTTTTATTGTAATTTCGTGAACGGCCAATGTCGCGGCCTGTGCATGAGTGGTTCATCGATTCTTATCGATTACGTACATGCTATTGTAGGTATCTATTAAAATTACGTATAGCTACTAAAAAGTAAAATTCTCATTCAAAAATTTGCACTGTTTTTTTGACAAAATTTAACTTAATTTAGATACTTTTGTATAAAGTTAACTTTAAGTTAACACGTTAAGTTTAATAAAAAAGTAACCTTTTAAGTTAAAAGTTAATTTGAAAAAAAAGTAACTTAATTGAAATTAACTTAACTTTTTAACTTAATTTTAACTTTTAACTCGTTAATTCCCAGCCTTGTATATATATATGTATGTGTGTATATCTGTGTGTCAGGGGCGTGTTTATATATATTTTTTTGTGTACAACTATTCGATCAGAAGACATAAACCAATCTATATATATGACCCCATTGTTCGGTAGAAAATTTCATCTAGTTTGTACTTTAATAAAACCATTTTTGGCCATTTTCGATAAACTCGATAGTAAAAAATACCAAAAAATGACATAAAAACGGCCAAAACTATATCGTAAAATCCAGATTTATGTATATTACCACCGAAAAACCGCTCAGAATCGTTTTATCGACTTTTCATTAATTTCAAATGTAATACATTCATTAAGATTATTTTATCCAATAAGCGAAGTGCTTCCACCCCTAATGAGACCCGATATGCGAAGTTTCCCTTTTTTTCTATGGATTTCGATTTCAACGTAAATAAAATAATATTATTATTATTATTATTATTATTTTTTATGTAATATATATTTTATATAATTAAATTATTTAATTTTAGATTAATTTTACTACATTCCTAAGTATATAATGAACGCAGAAAACAATACCACGAATGAACAATTATTGGATTGTTATAAATTCATAGTAAAAAACACAAATTACCTTTTTGCCGATACCGCGGATACCGATTAATCAAATTTTGAGAAAATATCCCCACTATTTAAAAATTCTGAGCACGCAAATGGTGTGTGTGTGTATATATATATTATATAACTTATAAGTATTGTGCACTAACACAGGGCCATCTAAAAGAAAGGTTTTTGGGAGAGGTAAAAATGTGAAAAAATAATATTTCTTCAAAAACTTAAAATTAGAAAACAAAAGATAATCAACTTGTTTCCCAGTTTGCCTATTAAAATCCTAACAATTTATACTCGTAGTTTGCCGACTTAAAATTCAGAAAAATATTTAATTTCTGCATAATTTCCTTACAATATTCCAAAATACTTCACTGACTGCTTTCCGAAGTTGTGGGGGTGGGAGTGAGATACCCCTCTTTGAGGACCTTTTCTGATATTTCTGATGGAGCCTTTGGCTGTCATTCAATATTTCTTTTAACCACAGACTGACGTATATATACCTCGTATAATACTTTATACTTTGTACGTACTTACTTGACCATATATATTATGTCAATGCTTTAAACCAGGGAGTCAAAACGGGTTAAAATTTTTCGGGTTTCGGGTTACGGATTTAAACCAGTTAAAATTTTTCCGGGTTTCTGATACGTGGTTAAAAAACGGTTTTAATTTTTTCCGGGTTCCGGGTTCGGTGTTGAAAAACAGTTAATATTTTTTTTGGGTTACGGGTTTCGGGTTTAAAATGTGT